>PPHD01011795.1:0-18530 GCA_002909625.1 Bambusicola thoracicus
ACTGAAGGAAAGGATTTATGATCAGACATTCAGCTGTCTTGCCAACTTTATTATTAGTAAGTGTGCGCAAGGATTCGGATTTAAAATAAAAACCCTCATTTTGAGACTGGAAAGTCTTGCTGTAAAACAATGACAAATATAGATCAACATTATTTGGAATGAGACAAGAGGTCCTGTAAAGGAATGAAAGGTTTCCTCATAAGAGAATGTACATAGGTCAGTCCGAAATCACTGCCTCCTTTTTCTTTCCATGGAACCATGGAAAACACAACCAAGAGTAAAATAATACTCTTAGACTGAGCAAATTCTCGGCTACAAAACACAATTTCTTAACATAGTCACCACCATTAGTTTTGCATTTTCACCAGTGATGAACAAGAACCGATACGCCATGTCTATAAAAATCGGTAACAGCGTAGGTGACCCACTGTTGCTACTGCTGAAACGCACCACCCACTGCCTCACTGTGCTCATCTCCACTGTATGGTCCCCATAAAAGCTCAGCAAACATCAGAGAATGTCAGTGGGTACCATTTTTTTTGCATGAAGGGAATTCAGTGACACACCTTTGCTTCATATGCAATTCCATGTCGGACACCATTTTGTCAGAGTGCCCCTCTGCTGCCATCTGTTACGGAATATTGGTGGGAAGGTTCACCCTCTACTGCCATACCACCAACATCCACCTCGGACATCGTGGGCCAAAACAATAGAATAGGAGGCACTGCCTTCGGAGCAGCCCTCATATGTATTTACACACGTGCTTTCACAGATGCATGATAGTACCATTATTGATATATATAAGTATTGAATAATGACAAACCTGAGGATCTATTCAATTTTTTTCTAGACACTAAGAAAAACTATTCAGCAATTCTTTTAATTAACCAATTAAGTGTCAGAAATGTTTATGTGTCTTCAAGAACCCTTTATCTGCGATTAATCACACTTCAGCTACTTATAAACTAAGCATGAACACAAATAATTAGAACCACTCTAAAAATTAGCAAAAAGACTGTTGCGTATTGATTCAAGATCTTAAATTCAATAGAAGTCAATTCTGCAGCACTAAGTACCTGCTTCAAAATTCAAGCCATGAGTCTAAAGCCATTCTTTGTCCATGTTTATGGCATGACAGAGTAAACTACAGACCTATGGTGTTCAAAGCCCTGCAGGACATTTTCAAAATAGACACATTTTCAGGATAAATGTTGTGTCCTCTCCAAATACAACATGGTTAAGCCTGATGCAGGGGGTAAGCCCCTTCACAGAAGACTGGCCCATTTGCTGCTCTCAGCCTGGTCCGACAGCCCCCAAGGCCAGCAGCACATTGTGCCCAAAGTGCTACATGTGCCCTTGCACTTACCAAGCGTTTCCTGTCTGCAAGATACAGGGTATGTCACTTTCTTTTCCCACTCTTCTCTGTGATAACTTTTCTTCCCTGCTCTTAAACAGTGATGAAATACTTCTCGAGTCTCAGCATACACACTGCCTTAAATAGAACAGTTAATGTGCAAATGTCACGCACGTATGTGCTCGAGCACTGACACGCTCCAACCATCTGCCTGAATACATCCCCTCATAGGCTCTGCCTCTGCACACATACACACGTATATCTGTATATCCACTCACCAGCGACTACACCGCAGAACTACTTTTGGGTCCAGATGGGGATACAGACATGCTTGCAGATGAGCGTGGACGAAGCGCTATGCACTGCACTACCAGACATCCTAAATGGCCCAAGTATCAGAATGGGCTCCAGTCCTAAAGCAGAGCTCCACACACCCCTAACTATCTGCATCGCAGCCAAACAGAAGGGCTGGCGCTACAGGTGGTGCAGTATTTGATATCTGACTTCAATGAGAATACTGTGTGTATAGTTATTCACATGTGGAAAGGTTTGCAGCTTTGGGCCCCAAACCACTTCAAATTTTTCATGTCACATCCTCTTTTTAACACAGTTCACCTTTCTTGAAGTTTGAGGCAAATCAAAAGAACGCTCACAACATATTTTTGTAGATATTTTTACAGGTTTAACTCTTCAAAAACATATATATATATGTTTGAGTTTAACTGAGAAGCACTCTTTTATTTCCAACCTCAAACAAAGACGTGCTCTCTTTCCAGCAAGCCTACCCCTTTCCCTGCCTGGGTCTTTTGACCCCCTGCAGGCACGTGCATAACGTACACAAAGAATCCATTTTTCTTTCACTCACAATTAATATCCATTACTTTCATATAAACCTAATTTCTTGCAGAATAAAGCGCTGTGTGCTACCTGAATGCATGAAATGTATGTGCACGTATATGGAAAATAAATCAAAGTAAATCAGTATATTTTTAAAAGCATAAATATTGCAATAATTAATCTATGCATATGTGTACAAAACTTTGACATCCACAAATACGTGTATGTATATGTAGATACGTATGTATACATACATGGAAACTTGTTCATTTGCAGATAACTTTGCTATCGATTGCTATATGAAACACATTAAGATATTTCATCCTCATTTTTCAATCTACACGCAGATTTTGCATCAAACAATGGATGTGGTACTGAAATGACAGTTTTGTTTTTTTTAATTGAAATGTAATGGTCACAGTCTTCACATTACTTTATTTCTATGTATTGGTGTGCACTCGTATTTGTATCCACACAAGCAGCAGTGAGCACTCAGCTAGATCTGGAATTGCAATAGCATAGGTATATGACTGATAGATCAGAATATTATACAAGGAAATAAGCACACATTCATACATCTTAAACAATTACTTTTCTACTGTATACTCAGTCACTGCAATTTTAGTCCCATCATTATAATACATGACGATAAGTTGTTGTTAAGGAGATACATGAATTTACATTAAATCCCCCAGATGTGCAGCGTGCTGAAATGCTAGAACTAATGACCCGGCACCCCACAAACACACCTGTGTCCCCAGAGAAGAGGGCTCTCTCTCAGGCCCATGCTGAGCCCACAGCCACAGAGGGCTGGCTGCAGTGTGGTTGGCTCTGACCTGGGCAGGACCACGCTCCTCTCCCATGCTTGCAGAGTACTCAACCTTCTTGACCCTTAAACACTACCAAGTGATCGATGTTAACAGTACAGCTAGCAGCTAATACAGAGCAACAGAGCTGACATGATGCCCTCCTCAGTGCTGAAAATAATCTGAAAATACTCATTCTACTATGTGTAATCTCCGTGGATCCCTCGCAAGATCGCCAAGGTTACCGTTAGAGGTCTGTCTGGATGTAACTTTGCTCTGTGTTTATGAAATGTCTATCACAGTAAGTAGGCTCTCATCCTGCATCTCCTCCCCTAACCCCGGGAGGTTCTCCATATTCATTAAATTAAGTATTTACCAAAGTTAGAGTTCAGTGAGAGATAAAGGAGGAGAAGGAAAACGTTAGAACAGAATTATCGTGTTTGACAGAAGATTATTTTTGCATATTTTGTGATAAGAATAAAAAACGTTAAATCTATAGGTGTTTTGAGCAGCAAATTATAACCTGTCATTTGATCTAACAATTCAGAATAATGACTTCTTGCTAAGATGTGTAGTAGTTGGTTTTATTTTTTGCTTCAGGAAGAATGTCCTGAATCGCTCACTGCATCTCAGGGTTCTGTTTGTGCTGTTCTGATGAATGTCAAACTGCGGGTTAATGAGCGAAGACAGACTAAGCAAGCAACAACAATTTGATTGGTTATCAATTTTATAGCACTGAGAACCTGGCTGACAGTTTTAGGTTTTCTCCTTAGAATGGCCAGCAAGAAGAAGGGTTTTCTTGCCTCTGTCCATATTCAACTGTTTAAAATCTTCACCCAGATTTCACCCGGAGGGAAGCAGCCAAACTTCACAATTCATATTGAAATCTTGTCTATGTGTGCATCGGCTAAAATGTACCCACCAATGTAAAAAGGGCTGGCTCAGAAACAACGTCAGTCACTCTGCAAGTAGAATGTGCAACACAGAACATGCAATTATCACAACCTTTCCCACGTTTGTTGCTTTAAGGTCTTGTTTTATAAATTAACAAATGCGTTGGCATCCACAATCTAGCCCACAACTCCATATTCCTGCCCTGCACCAGGCACAATCATAATATCAGATTTATGTTATAGGTAGAAATTAATGTTTTAGTGTTTTTTGTTGTTGTTGTTTTGTTTTGTTTTTTGGTACGTAGCCACCGCAGAATTCCTTAATTTTAGTAAACTAAATTAAACTCAGTAGGTGAGTGAGACTACTTGCTTACACAGAATCGTCCACGTCTTGTGCATTGCTGCGATTAAAGCACGGTTTCAAATGAATGCGTTGTGAAGATTTCTCCTCTTTTTTCAGGAATTAGTACAGGTCATGCCTGGATGTTCAGATTTTGCATTGATTTATCTTACTGCAATCGTATGGCAAGGCAGAATATACATTTCAGGTTCAGGCTCCCTTCAGTTTTCTCCAATTCCAATACTTAATCTCACATCACTTTTATATGAGACAATAAAACGTAACATTGTAGATGGCAGCAAGTCATATGGAATAGGTTAAGAGGAGAAAAGGCTCTGCTCTACCACCAAAAATAATATATAAATTCTTCTCACCTATTCTTCAGTTCACTACTTTGAGAAGCCTCTTCAGATACTGAAAGCTGACATCTATTTGGTTTGAAGATCATGCAAATCACCACGCTATGGTAAACCTTAATGAAGAGTTTCTCTTTTTCAGTGGGAAGCATAGAAAGAAACACGCTACGTTTTTCATTGATTTTTACATACTTTGCATGAGAATGATCACATGTGAAAAAAAATAAGAGAGATTTTCGAAGAGCTACGTTTGAACATTATGCAAACATTTCCTGTGCTTTATCTTTGAATCCTGGGAGACTTGATTTAAACTCAGACATTTTACACATCAGCTTTTCATCCAGAATTAAAACGCCACTTGGAAGATATATGAAATTTAAAACCAGTATTTAGACTAACGAGGACAAAAGAAATTACATGAGGGATTTTTAAGACATATGTTTTATACTCTATTTTTGTGAGAAAATCATAAGCACACCAAGGAACCTAACAGATGTTCAAATGTATGGCTAATTCAGTAACTGAATTCTAGAGAATTTACCAGTTTTTATGCACAGTTACTCAGTTTGAAAAAGCATGTTGCAAATAAACTGTGTGTCCCCTGGCAAGGCTTTCGGCAAAGAAGGAAAGCTGGACGGAAGGATTTCATATTATTTCAATGAGAGTGTGCGCAAGAAATAATCAAACCAGCTAAAGCATGTAGGGGTCTTGTTCTCACACAGGAAAAGCAGTGTTATCTGTCATTTGACTTAAACTAGGCTAACCTTCAAAAGCAAATGCTTGGCACTCAGGAGGAGAAGAATTATCACCAGCTGGTCAAATATCCCCAAATGGGTTGGCTGTATCAGCTCCTGAGACTGCCACTCTGCGCTTGTGTGCGACAAATGGCACAGTGCAGTGTGCTCAACCACAGCCCTTGGTGCTGACTTCTGCTGGGCAAGGTGTTCATTCCCTTTCCGGCACATGTTGGGTCTTTCCTACGTGATATGTCACAGCAGCCCCTTTGGGGAAACCCCCGAGCCATAGCAGATGAACCCGTGGTTTCCAGCAAGTTCCTACAGCTGGTAATTTCATCCAATAGATGCCATTGTGCCAGGTCAACACCATGCTCATCAGTGAGAAATTTGTACTTCCTAGCATCTGAGAGAAAGGACCAAATACAACTCCTTGTGCAAAAGGCATGGTTCTCCCTGCAATGGGAGAAATATCGGCACTCAGCTGTGCTCCCAGCGATCCACCAGCCAGCCTCCAGCACAGCCTCCAGATCTGCAGCAACCATTACTCCACACTCCTCTGGCACCCGTTCATCTTAGACCCAATACATCAAGGCTTTCTACTAGTGAGTTCCACTGCTCATGTCCACTGCTGCGTTGCAGAGGTTTTTCTGCCTCCCCGTGCTTCTCCTTCTACTGGTATCAAAGCTTTGGGAAGGTGAGGGATGTTTTCCTCGTTTCTTTACTGACATCAGAAATGAAGCACAATATAATTCTGCTAAACGTATTATGAAACCATGTTTGGTTTTGTGGAGAGGTATTGTAGAGAAGACCACAGACTGTGCTGTTACGTTGCCTTGCAGTATTTCTTATATCTGTGTGACCCTGCCCAGGATTCGCGTACTGCCTTAATATGAGACAGCAGCAGCCAACTTCCATTGTAGACTACCACCACTTGGGTTATCCCAAGACTGTGCAACTGTTAGCTCTTTCTGTGTCATGGAAACAGTTAAAAACAGCTGAATTACTAAAATCACACACCACTGGCCAGGGTGAGAACCTAATTTGGAAATGATGTTACACTGTGCGGAGTGATGCCTGACACTCAAGACTTTGAAACAGGAGAGTTTCATGGTTATTCGTTTTCTTTCTTTCCAAACAAAGCTCAAAAGTATTATAAAAAATACTGCAATTTTTTCATTTGGCACTGCCAAATTGAATTAATCACTTGAATGATGCAGTCAATAATATCTGCCTGTTTCTTAATTAAAACTGTAGAATCACAGTGCCAACTTTTACAAAGAAAATGGAAGCGTTCAATTTAGGAAGATGTTCTTCAGCGAAAATCCGTTTCATTTACAGCTCTTAACCCAGCGGCTGCTATGTATCAGAATGGCACAGAAATAACAGGAAGAGAAACAGCAGACACTTGTCTCTCTGCCTCAATGTCTTCCTAATGGGTTATGAGAAATAACGTGGAGGAAAGGCCACAAGTTCTTCCGCTGATGCTGTACAGGATGGGCCAGTGGTTCAGCCTACAAGACTGCCACCACAAGCTCTGCTCGTTTCCTGTGAGCTTTGAGTACACACAGTGCCCACTGGCACCACTGAGGACCTGTATGGCTTGCTTCTAGCTGTGCAAGAGATAGCCTCCTGATACCAGTGGCAGCTGTGATCGGGTGATGCTGCTCTATCGTCAGCCGCTGGTGTTGGGTCCGTCCAGCATGGAAAAGGCTTCCGTTTCATCCCCAAATTGAGCCACAATCTGTTAAATCTCTGCATGCAAACATTTACTTGTGAAAGCAGGTTACCAGGTGGGAAAAGCATCTTTAGTAACTTCTGGAAGTGAGCCCCCCCCCAGCTTCATGGTTTTATCATGCTGCACGATATAGGGACCGTTCTCTGACACAGCTGGACTGATCTTTTTCTGTAAGCCCATCTTACACTGCTTTGGAACAGCAAAATTCCCTTAACATGAGATTGTCAGTAATTTACAGCCACTTTGCCCTGCTAATGGACTACAAATTTAGGTCTTGCTATATCTCAGAGTCAAGCCCATTTTTTCTGTTTTCATTCTTTGCTCCGGACCTTAGACAGCAAGCAGAGCTTACTTATAAAAACACGTATTTTCAGTAAGTATAAAGCTTTTCCTGGTTTCTGACACCTAATCTAGTGCTAATATACCTGGGCATCACGTCCCACCAAGGCTCACTCAGTGCAGCAGGAAGCAAGCAAACGTGGAGCTTTTTTACCCAGCAGAGGCTGCCAAAGGCCCAGACACGGTATCCTTACAACGTCTGTGCCCACCTTCACCCGTGTGATACCTCTTCAGACCTGTATTTGAAAACTGAGATCATATCTAAAGTCAAGAGAGTATATTGGTGTGGTCTTTTCTACTCAAATATTTGTAAACACCCACTGATGAAAGCAGCATATTTTAGAGGATCAAACACGAAGATGCACAGCACAATGCAAAATCCCACCATATTCTGACAGCAACAGAAAGGCACATTCTGACACCAAACAAATGCTGGCAGATCTGCCTGATAACCACCATCTAGTCCCATTTATCCTACCTTTCCCCCCACAAGTGTTTTCTTCAAGGTAAATCCTGCGCTCAAGCCGTCCTCCTGCAGATGCCACAGCTCCACTCCTGTCCCAGTCACAGGTGAAAGCTCAACTGAAAGAAGTGGGCAAGTCTTAAGCCAGGTTCAGATTTTGCATGGGGACCTGTGTCAGAGGGTTGGTGCTGGCTCTGTACGCTCCCTCTTCATTCACCCGTGAGCAGGACGTAGAAACGTGTGTGCACAGATCTGCACATGTGTGCAAGTACGCACTGCTCTCAGAAGTAATCCCACAGGGCACAGCCAGCTCGGAAGTAGGCAAGCACCAGCTGCGGGGTGAGATGAAGGCATCTTCTGCTGCACCCAGTGGGCCAGCTGCAGGGGAACCAGAGCCAGCCACAGAGATCTCAGCAAATCAAACGTACTTCCAATCTCACTTTAGTCCTAAAAACCTAAATTTCACCTTTCTCAGGTTGTCACAATGATACTTTCATCTAAATTTGCTCAGAAACGTTTAAGACGAGGCAGAATGTTTTCCTCATCACCGCGGTGTACTCCACAGCTGAGGAAGAAAACCTTCCCTGGAGACAAAGACGCCCATCGTCCTGGCTGCACGCTCCTTGCAGCAGCAATGAGGTCCGAATCAGACCCACTATTTCCAGAATGAGTCCCATTTTCTCTGCTTTTTCATACATGGGTTAGCATTTAAAACAGTGGCCCATCATGCCAGTTTTCCTCGTTTATACAGGGCCTTTTTGTGCTGAAGTAGGAACAAAGTCAGCAACAAACAGAAACTCCAAAGATAGACGGGGTGAGGTGAGACCGGCCCTTAACAGAGTATCGCAGTACTGGAAACAAAACAAGTGGTGTGAAGTAATACCAATCACATAAATCCACTTCACAGATTTATTAATAAAAGTACACATAAAGACATTGAATTTGATCCAGAATCCGAATTCAAGTTATGACATTTAGAAGAAAGAAAACGAACTCACCAGAGGCAGGAAGCGGAGCGTGGCTGTTAAAATAGACGTTACGGAAGTCGGCTACTGGGAGCAAGGGGGGAGAGAAGACGAAGAGTGGAGCCCTGTGCTCTATGGGCTTTCAGATGGACCTCTTTTTTTAGCAGATGTGAAAAATTACACTACAAAGATAGAAGGGGAAAAAAAAAGCAAGCGGTAAGCAGGGACCGCTGCGCGTACAGGCCGCATCAGTCCCAGGGCTGGGCCAGCAGAGAGCGGTCCCAGATGTGCTGTGACGAGGAGCAGCGGAGGGGTGAGGGTACGTCAGCTTCCTGGTGAGCTCCTCGCTGCCTGTGTGGGTTTGGTTGTGGGCTGTGTGAGCGTCCCGCTGCTGGGGGCTGGGGCAGCACCGCTGTGGCCTGCAGCACGCTTGCTCTTTGCAGGCTGCTGCTCCCAGGGCTGCTCGAGGCACAGTACAGCCTAGCAAGCAGCGTACATCTAGCTGACCCTCTGCAAACTGAGGGCAGGTACTTTCAGGCTGGCTGTAGGGATTCACCTGAATTCAATGAGGATCGCCCCATACCGTATGTCAGAACAAGGACGCTGACCAGCAGCAGCAATGCGGAACTGCGGGCATGGAGAAAGCTGCCCAGCACAAACAGCTTAAACAGGCCAGGCTCTCATCACGTCCAGCATTCCTGCTACCGCACTCCAATGAGAGTTTCAGGATTTCCAGTGCCTGGACGGTGGTCCATTGTGCAGGAGCCATGAGCATTTCCCACTTCCCAGCTCACTGCATGCTCCTTCCCCCCTTAACCCATATGTGTGCAAGGATCCCCCCTGTCCTCACTGTCCTTCCCCCAGAGACAGCATCTGGCTGCAGCAAGCAGGAGGTGGCACAGGACGCTACATGGCTGCCCCTGAGCCGAATGTGAGGAGCCCTGACCCTACCCGGAGTGGGGGCCAGCTGCTGCTCAGGCAGACACAGCAGTGGATTTCCTGGCAGCCTCAAGACCAGCCTCTGAGACAGAGAAACAGAACCTGAGACACTCCCAGAAAATATTTTGGGCTCTTTTTGGGGACTGATCTTTCCCGACCATTTCTTGCCACGCTGCAGGAATAAGAGCCAGATCCAGGACTAAAGCCATGCATTTCGTGTTTGCTACAGGATGGGATGAAGAGAGCTAATGAATTTCTCCACGACAGCTTTATCCTGGTATAATGCATTCCCATACAAAGTTATACTGCTTCCAAGAATGATTAAAAATAATAATAATAAAAATGCAGAACAAACTACAAGACAAAGCAGAAAGGGGAAAAAAAAATGATCATTTATGTGTAGATGAAACACAGTTTGTGCCAAAAATGTGAGCAGCTGCTGAAGTAACGTTGCCTGCATAGAAACACTACAGAAGTGCTGAGATGAGGCTTGCAGAGCAGTGCTACACAGTTAGGCTGAGGAATCTGTTCATTGCTTTTCCCCATGCAAAGAAATGAATTCAGTTAATTATCAGTAGGGACGAAGACAAGTAAAAGAAGCCCACAGAGGACAAGTTTTGAATAGTCTCTCCCCAAAAACGTTAATATTCCTTTCCTTTGAGATTTCGGATAAGGGTCTTCAATGCCTTATGGGAAAACCTGCCTCACTTACTTTTCACATTAAACACCCGCTCTTCCGTTTTTAACTAGGTTTGTGTTACCCAATACCAGCACACGCAATCAGGCAATAAGTTTCCATTGCAATCATAATAAAGAAAGTCAGACACCCAAACACGTTGAGATGCTTCCACTAGAACGCCGCAGCTCAGAAGTAGAGAAATAACCACCATTTGCATAGAATATTGATAGAAGCGGCCTGGGTGACCATCACTCATTTTAGGTCTGTTACAGATAGCAGCTGCTCAAAAATTCAACTACTTCTTTTCCTGCTTTGTACTGCAGACTAATCCAGATGTGAGGCCATCTGGGTAAGCAGCTTGCAGTTTAGATAAAGAGCTCATCCGTCTGTAAAATACTTCATAAACAGCATTTGAATTGAGTGAGCTCTGTGAAGAAAAAAAACAAGGCTGTACTGCAAACGTGCTCTAACATCTCTATTTCCACCCATGTTCTTCCACTGTGCCTCCTGGACCCAATAATTTCCTAAAAATACGTGAATGTCACAGAGGGATTTTTTAGTGCTTCTGTTCTTTGTGGAGTTTCTGAATAAAACCTGGAGAGTTTTCATAGCGATGCATGTTTCGCGTAGCCTTGCTCTGTGACTTGACTTCCTAATGACCTGGAATGCTGCAGGTCACCTCCAGCTCCACGTTCACTGCTCAGCACTCAGGCAGTTCCAAAGGCAGGTTCAATATTGCAGCCTAAATAATATCTTTTCCTTGAAACTTGCTTTTTTGTTGTTGCTCTTGCTTTTCTTGCTTCAGCTTTTCTGCCCCTGTTCACGTCCTCACGCTGCGCACTGAAGGGGAACATCTGGCTGTAAGAGAATATTGCTATTACATCCAAAAATACCTTGCTTCTCCTTTTTTTTTAAGCCCAGTATGAGTCATTAACTGGGACTTTCAGAAACAAACACCTCGCTGTGGAAAATATTTATGGGGGTGGAGTGGAGGGTTGCAAATATGTATGTCCTTATTGAAAACTAAGTTGACAGCCAAAAATGTAGTCTTAAAACTCAAGTTAGCTGAAGGTTTCAACTGTGTACGATAATGCCACCTGGGGTTTTATCATGTTTGACTTGGGTTGGTTTACTGTGAAAGGTCACATTTGTCCCTTAATCCATTGGTCCATTTCTCACTTGGAGAAGGCGGCGGGATGCAGACTTTGGGAATGGAGCTAAGCAAGCTGCCTTGTCACCTCTGCCTGGTTTCCTTTTTGTTCTTAGATTTGCTCAGGAAGTAAACCGTGGCGCTCATGATACCTCCTGTATTTACCCCTACAAGCCTTTCTCATGTCCTAGGTGGCCATTAGATTAAACAAAATAATGTTTTTCTTACATCTATGCATTTCACCAACATTGTAAACAACATGCAAGGATTGCATTTACTTGATAAAAGGGGTTTTATTATTATTTTTCTTGTTTTTTAAATCACCATTTTCAAAGGGGAGAATGAAAAAATGTACGTGGTCAAGATGCCAGTAGCACGTCTGAAAACCAGGACGCTGCTATTTTCTTTCCCTTGCATTCCTGGGCAGTACAGGGGAGGTCAGTTACGTTGCCCACACCCATTTTAACATGGGTTGTGCACGAGCACCATTCCTTCCCAGGGACAGGAACACCAAACAAAGGGGGACCTCCTTGCAGTACGGAGGAGCGTTTGCAGAGGTCTCTGAAATAGATCTGGCAAAGAAGTATCTGCAAAATTACTCACTGTCAGGGAACTCCTTCTGAAAGAGGAAATGAAAATGCAGTTTCACAGGAAGCTCCTACATGGATTTAGGTAAGACACGTCATGTTGTTCATCACTTTGCCTTGCTGAGTTTAAGCTTTGGTTTCTACAGAAGCTAACACAGTTGTTAAACACACCTCAGATCTGTGTTAGAGTGACACAGTTTGAAGCATATGGTGACGAAACAGAACCCAAACTCCAGCATGAGGCTAACTCTCAATTCATCTCTCAACTCCTTCCAAGGCTCCGCCTCTTCCTTGAGATGTCGATAGATATGATGCAGGTCCGGCCACTGTGCTGCTAGGCAGAGAGGCTGGGCTATGGCCATCGCTGCTCTAGTGGATCCAGCTTCCTTTCGAGGTGAACCCATACGCTTGTGTAGCTGCAGTGAACAGAGATTACCCTGCTTATTGAGACCTCTGTTTCTGGCAGTCCTAACAACAGACATACACTTTGCTACCTTTATATCTTTTTTCCTCTGAACAGATTTGTTATTTCTCTGGAATATGTCTCTTGATATCCAGCTGCCAGCAGCATGCACCACTAACATTTACACCCTTTGCTTTCTTGTTATCTGACAAGCAGAAACAGCGCAATAACTTCCTAGAACTATTCTTCCCGTGACAGCAGCAGGGAAGTGGTGATCAGGACGATGTATGGGAAGTGCTTTCCTTTAGAGTAACTTGAAAATGCGCTTCCCCTTTCTTAAAACCGAAGCCTGCTTAGGTACCAGCTAAGGGTTACTTAATTCTACCAGCTCTCACCCTGAGCCAGACTAGCATAAAAGCAATCATGGCACTTCCCCAAAACTCAATATTCTTCCCCAAAATCAGGTACGCAACCTAATTCCCCAGGCAACCATCAACCTGACAAAGAGAACAAGGCATCTCCTATGCATGACACTCAACTCTACTCATAAATGCATTTTCCTGTTGTTGCTTTTGAGGGCTCATACGAGGTACTTGCAGCCCACAGAAGAGCAAAGCAGTGGCCACGGGCTGCAGGCCTGGAGGAGAACCCAGGCCCAGGCCAGTTGATAAATGCTTCCACTTACAGTGTGGTGTGCGAGCCCCCATCTGTTTCTGCAAACTATCTAACTTGTGTAATACTCCCTCTCCACGGGGATATCTCAACTTCCTTCCTCCCTGCCTGGATTTAGCACAAGAATGATCCCAGTGGCTCTGATGAAACCACATGAGAAGCTCCAGTGGTTTTCCTTGTGAAATCACAGCCAGCCGGAGGGATTTTGAGGCCTCAGGGCCAGGTGAGCTTCCTGCCCTCTCCGCCCTGAACCTGCCAAAGGGCTACACAGCTCAGGTGCTTCCCTGACAAGAAAAGCAGGAAAAGAGAGTATCGTCAGAGGTCAGAAGTTCTGAGGAAACACTGGTTCCTCCTTTCATTCTTCTTGGAAAGGAGAAGAGGTCTGCCTGGGAGCTCCCCAGCCTTTGCACTGCAGGGGCACCCAGCAGAATGTAGCACAGGGCAGCTGTGAGACAGAGCGAGCATCCAGCAAGATGTGTACATTTTGTATGCAGGAAGTATTTTGGCATCAAGTTTCAATTGCCTGGCCTAGGCTGAAAGCCCGCATTTCTCACCTGCCTTCCCTTTGCTGGGGCCATCTCATTCTTGTGCCTCTCATTTTGGAGGAGGCTGGTATCAACTGGTGGAGAGAGCATTCCATATTAGCCTCCAGTGTGCTCTTCCCACAAAGAAGGTAAATGGTCTCCTGGTCTGCATTAGGCAAAGCACAGCAAGCAGGCTGAGGGAAGTGATCATTTCCCTCTGCTCAGCACTGATAAGGCCACACTTGCATTGCTGGGTCCAGAGAACAAGAGAGATATGGACATACTGGACAGACCCCAGCAAAGGGCCACAAAGATGATGAAGATATGGGACAGCTGTATGACAAGAGGCTCAGAGAGCTGGCACTGTTCAGCGTGGAGCAGAGAATGTTCAGGGGAGATCTCATTAATGTCTATACATACCTGAAGGGTGGGCGTGGAGGGAACGGTGCCAGGCTCTTGTCAGTGGTGCAGTGGACACAAGCGGTTTGCTTAAGATGATGGCTTGGGTACATCAACACTGCGCTCTGGGAGCTGGAGGAAGGGAGCTGCCCCAGCACAGAAGCCCATTCTATGCAAGGTACCTCACCACTTGATCCTGCAGCATCTCTGCTGGACACCATGTTACCCATCTGCCATATGACGTCTTTCCTTATCTGTTCTTGAAGTTCTCTTCCAGCATTTGCCTTCCTCCCAGCTCACCTGCATTGGTAAGGAAAGCCCTTTGAGAGTGCAGTTAACCATGAGACCAGAGAGAGGACAAATGCCAAGTTCCTAAAAGGCCAAGTCTCCAAATACCATTCTGGACATATACAGGCCCTGTTTGTGGGAAAGGTAATCCTCAAAAAACAGCTCCAGCTCCATGCCATGTGGAAGTCACCCAAGCTATAGGAAAAGGTGAACTTCTATCTGGCAGCAACTGGTTAGAGGCCACAGTCAGCCCAGGCAGGCTCCAGAAAGCCAAGCAAGATCAAGAGGGCTCTTCTCCATGACAGTTTTCAAGATGCCCCTGCCTCCAGCAGCACCCACAGCGACACTGGGCTGCACCGAACAGCAGAAGTTATTTTCACATCAGTCTGAGCAGACTGATAGCTGTTTGTCCAAGCAGTCAGACAACCTTCAAAGAGCAACATGTGGCAGCAGAAGGAGAAAACCCCATGTTATCTTTTTCAAATCTAAGCGCAAAATGCACTTTTGTCTCGCCTGTCTTTAGCGCAGAGTTGCAATAACATTTTGAAAACAAACCCTACCCCACCCATATGGAAAGAAAGAAAGAAAAAAGTCACCAATGCTGAATACTGTAGTCTCCTTCTGAGGGGGAAAAAAAATGAATAGCACGTGACGTGCAGTAACATCCTCTTGCACACTCCACAGAGAGAAACAACAGCCCTGGTAGGGGCACAGGAACAATGCCACCACCACTGCGTGTCATTGGCAAGGGCACCACCTATTGTCGAGATCCCCGACATGTTCCACCAGCAGACACCACCTTCCATCACAGTTTAGTGATTTGGGGTGACATTTTCTGTTTGCCTCAAAAAAAGCATTTCTTACTAGACTTCAATTGTTAGCTACAGTGTTTTGATCATTTCCCTAAGTTAGGAGAAGTTAAAATACAGCACCTTCCACATTTAAAAAGGGAGAAGGCTTTTCAGAATCCCAAGAGTGCAAACAAGGAGAGAATTCCCAGCTGTAAGCAGAGGAGCTCAGGGCTGCCCAGCACACCAAGGAAACAAAAGCACAACCAAAGCAGGAGCTGTCGGATCAGCGCAGACTCTTGGAGCAAGGATGGCCGTCAAGCTGTGTGTCCACATTGGGCACTGCAAACAAAGAACTCTGTCCTTCCTCCAGAGAAGGTGAGTCCAGGATCAATGCCCACTTTTAAACACAGCAGCTCGAGGGATTATTCTCCAAGATGGGTCTTGCTGCCAGGAAAAGGAGTCTGTAAGTAATGACCAAAACCCAATCAGACATTCACTGAGGCTGTGGTGCAGTGGCTATGGTTCAGAATCAGCTGTCATCTACCAAGTTTTCACATTTCCAAATCCCACTTTCACTGTTCTCTTCAGTTTATTAGGGCTTTCTATGCAAATGCACAAAGCTGGCTTGTTCCAGCACCGTACTCAGGCTATAAGACAACAAAGTCATAGGACTGACTCTGCAGGAGTTAACTCATGTCCAAGTCAGTTTTCCCCACCTCAGGTAATAAAATACATAGGACTCAAGCCAGCACTTTGCTCTCAGGTGTCTTTCCACTCTTCCAGAAGCATGATAGAGCAATATCTGCACAAAATGGCCTTGGGAAAAACCAAGCTTATGAGCTCTGAAATCATGATTATACAGCAATTGTTTTCCTCAGGATCTGACCACTGACTTCCGGATACCAACGGGTTCTCATCAAATGAGGTCTATCCAGAACACCATCCTCCACTAATAACCCATCTGTATAGCACTCAGACCTGCCCCTCCTTTGACTCAGGCCACGGCCCTCATCTCCCACAAAACAGCCCCATCTCTTCAGCTACTTTAGGAAAAAAACAAAAAAGATCCTAAAACACCAACCCTTATTTTTCAGTAATGTGAGCATTCAGCTCCCACTCACATCACTTAAAATCAGGCCACAAATCTGTTCCTTTCTGTGCCTGCAGATGGTTGCTTTCTCTCTCTACAGATGGCATCCCGAAGCTGGGACGAGCGGCTTCCATGCAGAACTGCGAGTCTATTATTTGACAAAATCTGATAAAAGCTGAAATGTGTTCTTCCAAGGAAGGACAGGAGGCTCTTCTTGTGGCAAAAATCCTTTATTAAACTAGATTTTGTAAATTCCTTTTCACATTAGAAATTCTAAACGCAATTACAAAATTATGTTTCAGTAAAAAAAAAAAATGGAAGTTAACAGCAAAATTACAACTTTATACAAATAAAAAAATCCTCTTTTTTTTTTTTTTATATATTTCAATTTAAAAATAGACATTGATATCTTGCAATGTACTGGTCCTGACAGCTTTGACACCTGGTAGCTACCAGAATACTCGGTCTTTTCACATGCATATTCACACAGAGTCATGTAGTACTCGGCATACTCCCATTAGTTGAAGTAGCACACAAATAGCATTATCAGTTGGGTTGTCACTGTTTTTTGTGTTTTTTAATTAAAAATATTTTTATTAAAAACAAAAAAAAACAACTAATTTTGATGCACAGGCATCGTGGTAACAAACATTTCTTTTTCAGTGTTCGTACTCTGTCCTCTTCCTCGCTCTGTGAAGAGGGCAGTACTACTCTGTAAATGTGAAATGCATTTGAAGACACGACCATGAGCAACAGAGTCCACGTATGGTTTATCGCAGTACATTTACGATGATCTTTCATTGCTATCGTCAACAATAAAAATCATCCTCTTACTTACCAGACATAATTTGTGGCAAGATTAAGTAACACTTTGGTTACTCTTCACCTGCTCATGTACTTGTTTAGAATACATGTTCTGCTAAACACGTGAAGATCTTTCCTGACACTCTACGTACATGCCTAGGTTAAACTAGGGCATCTGCATTGCTTAATTGAAGACTCCCAAGTCACAATGGTTCCCAACAGCCACAAAAAATGCCAGTTACATTTTGCCTGAGGTGTCCTTCAGCAGGCCTATAAAAAACACTGAGTTTAGACAAGATTATACCACATATGATTAAAAACAAAACCCAAGTTAACCCGAGTATTATCGAGGTATTGTTTAAAAATCACTTCTGCCCCATTGCTTTCACGACCAATGGAAATATATTTCCAAACACTTGCACCGCTCTGGAGAAGAACTCTCCCCATTGCACTTAAGAATTTTCTTCCTTCCTCCTTTTCTTTCTTTGCTGTAGGGCTACACATCAGAGCTACAGCGTTGAATTCAATTTTGCATGAACAATTTGAGAATCTTCCTATATTAAAAACTGAATTAAACATTAAAATGTTTCATAGAAGAAACCAAAAGTCACATTAGAGGTGAGCAGCCATTGCAACCACATGCTGTTGAATAGATTAAGAAGTGGCACACAATACATGCATTTGAAAAGTCGCACGTTATGTCAGAGTGCTGGTGGCCATACGACTAAGTGCTACCTGGATTCAAAATATCAAATGCATTAGTTTCACAATATGCCTCATGACTCACACCGATGCAACTGCAAAAGACAGCAGAAAGGCTGGAAGTCTAAAACGTAACCTCTTCTCAAATGTCATTTTCAAACAATTCCATTTTAAATAATTCATCCCACTATAGAATCCTTATCCTATTAATAAAAACAATTGAAGAAACATGATAATTCCTGCGTGTTTTTCTGGATAGTTTGGCAAGAATTAAGGAATTTCATGCTTTCAAATAATAGAACCCTACTTTCTTTCTCTGCACTGATCTCCTGCTCCATTCCATATCCCATTCAGTAAAGCTTCTAAGCGCACACTTAAACTCCTACAGATGAAAACAGCTGAGCTCATCATCTTTTCTCTGAATTGGAAGGGCAATGCCTCATGTCAAGCTGCTGAAGCTGATAGAGGTTTTGTCTATAATTTCAATAAAAGCAAGACTGCTTCTGCCTGTTACAATATTAAACCATAACTTTCATGTAAATTCAGCCTGGGATCAACAACTTATAATTAGGCAAACAACCAGCTTGTAGGGAGGTGTCCAACATACCTCAGTGAACCCAGGCCTGTACCTAAAAGCACGAGGGACAGACAGAAAGAAAGAGAAGTATTCCAAACTG
>PPHD01011796.1:3662-18530 GCA_002909625.1 Bambusicola thoracicus
GGGGGGAGGAAGGGAGAGGAAAAAGGCAGAAAGGGGGAGGGTGCCAGCACAGAGAAGACGTGTCTTTTAGGATTAGTCCTCAGGCTGTTCGTGCCCAGGGTGCTATCTGATGCTGATCAGGCAGGTGAGGGAAGAGTGAAGATATCAGCCTCTCTGCTGGGGTAAGGAGGGATGTGATATCTAACTAAGTGGGGAGCGAGAAACAGCACAGCCACCTGAGGTCCTTGGCAGCTTGCACAGCACGGAGCCCCGAGTCAATAACTCGGGGCAGGAAGGATGGAGGGGTAGGGCTTAAAGAGCTCTTTGATAAGCCTGGATTCAGAACACTTCTTAGAGGCTCTGATCAAAGTTAAAGGCAAGCTCTTTACCCATCCCTATGGGACAGAGCTAATGACCTGCCTCTGAATCTGCCAGCCCCATGCTGTTCCCCTCCCCACTCCATCCTCGCCAAGCTGCATGGGCTGCTCCTCACCAGGCTCTCAGCATTTTGCAAGGATGGAGATGCAAAGATGGAGGAATGGGTGTTCTCAGGGCAGAGAAAAGTCCCAGGAGTTCATCACTATGGAGGGCTTTAACCTGATACATGTGTGTAGGGATGGCTGCAGTGGTTCTTGAATGGTTGAGACTGGGCAGGGTGTAAGGAGCCTTTTGTAAGCTTCTCTGGAATTATTTGCTTAGGACCACTGTCATTTTTGGTCTCAGATGCAGAATATTGCTATTTTTCTCCCCCAGAAGCATTCATCAACTTAAGCTTTAGAAATCCAACAGGGAGCCAGTGCATCATGGCATGTTACTGGTGGTTTCTTCTGAGGGGTTCAGAAGATCCTAGTCTTTTGCTGGAGATAGAAGCAGCAGTTCCTACCCCAAACACATCATTTTCTAAGTACCTAAATGTTCTCTGACTCAAATAGGGGAAATTGTAGCAACCTCGCAAGGCCCCAGCTTTGCAAATCTGCCCCATTGGGTGGTTTTCTGCTTGGCACCAAGTCTTCACAATGGTGCCTATGCACCATGATTGCATCCA
Organism: Bambusicola thoracicus; assembly: GCA_002909625.1. Classification (NCBI taxonomy): domain Eukaryota; kingdom Metazoa; phylum Chordata; class Aves; order Galliformes; family Phasianidae; genus Bambusicola; species Bambusicola thoracicus. Next base: position 4,687 of record PPHD01011796.1, read on the forward strand.
TGGGGAGGTAATCCATCTCAGCGTGGGGCCCTGGATCTCAAACAGCTGGGAGACAGCAGAATGAGGTGCGGTGAGGGAGAGATGGTCTGGAAAGCCAAACTGAGCACAAAGAAGACAAACAAAGCAAAGCTTTCTGCTCGTGTGAAAAGTGGCTCTGAGTGACCCATGCACACTTGGAGAGGGTGGAAGGGAGGAATGCTGTCTGTCCTGGGATGAATTCAAGTCATAGAGGCGTGAACGGGGAAAATAAAAACAAACAAACAAAAAGTGAGTGAAAACACTAAAAAAGAACACCACAGAAATATATCAACTAACGAGAATTTGATTGGCACGTAAGTAAATATGGGCATCTCCAGCTGCAGCCCCAGCTCCCCAGCTGAATGTTTAGCTCTTTATCTCCATATTTATGAAGAATCTCTGCTGATTCACGTCTGCCCAAGTTCTGGCTCACCACTTTCAAATGGCCAGCGTTCCTTTAAAAGATAATCGGCACCTCCACAAGCTTTTCTTCCTCCCATACACCTTCCCACCAGGATAAAAGATTCCCTTGCATAATAATTGGCCAAAATGGAAATCGCACACGTTCTTTTCCCTAAGGTATGCACAGCTGAGCATCTGTGGTCTCAGCTGGGAAGTTCGATTTTATTCAGCCATTCAACCCGGGTGCTCAATAAAAAATGCAAGAGCGACAACAACAGAAAAAAATCAGAAATCAAAGGGCAAAGGAAGGTAATACTGCTGCCAGCTAAACAGCTCCTTTTAAGCTGGGCTCCGTCCTTCCCCTTCCAAAGGGGAACGATGTCGTTATTAAAGCCAGATGAGAGGGAGAGATGGGATCCCGGGTGTGTGGGGTTGGAGTGCTTTGCAGAGATAAGATTTAATTTCCAGAGCCAGAGGCTGGAGCTTTGTTGTTGCAGGAGGGTGTGCGTGTGCTGGGGGAGGCAATGGCGAGGTGGGGGCACAATGAATCTTCCCTTGGTGATCGACCAGAGGCAGACCCAGCTGTTAAAAAAGAAATTACTTCTGTGATTTTTGGGGGAGGATGAAAATTGGGTTTAAAAGCTTCCTTTTTTTAATTAGGAAGAGGTGGAGCTCCTGGTGATGCAACAACCCCTGTACCCTGTATGGCTTTCCAAGGCATTCGAAGTGCACGAAACACCACTGTGTAGGCAGATAGATCCTTCCCAGTCTCTCTGCTGGTTATAATGGATGCTGAGACAGCTGTGCAGCCTTTCAGATCTGCTCAGTGATGCTGAGCTCCATGTCCCAGCCCCAAACTGATGAAAGAAATCCCTTCTTGCTGGTGACACCAGGGATTCCTTGATCCTTGTGGCTGGTGGAGGCTGGAGGGACATTCTGCCAGTGATGCTGGGGGTGGTTGGCGTGTTAGTGCAAGATGCTGTGAAGGGTCTGGAGCACAAGTCTTATGGGAGCAGCTGAGAGAACTGGGATGGGTCAGCCTGGAGAAGAGGAAGCTCAGGGGAGACCTTACGGCTCTCTCCAAGTCACTGAAAGGAGGTTGGAGTGAGGTGGGGGTCGGCCTCAACTTCCAAGCCCTCGTCATGGGACAAGAAGTGATGGCCTCAAGTTGTGCCAGGGGAGGTTCGGGTTGAATATTAGGACATGGTGAGATTCTAATCCTACCGAACTGTGACAGCTGCCAAAGCAGACATTGGTATGAGACAGTGAGAACCCGCTGGACACCGGAGGGCGTAACATTCAGACACCTTCCTGCATCCATAAAATTGGGGTCAATAACACCATTACTGATGCTAACTACTGCAGCCCCATTTCCCAGAGCACCAGCTGTAATAAAATAGCTCCCCAAATGTCAGCCTGAGCATAAAGGATATTAGAAACCTAATGGAGCACATTCATAGCTCTAATTGTGAGTAAAATATCAGCAAACAACTGGATACTTTGACAGGGTTGTTTAATAATTAGGCCAGGATGCAAGAGACAGGATCTGGGCTGCTGCTGAAAATGAGGCAGGGATTAAGATGAGGGAAGTAGAGAGAGCCTTTTGCGAAGGCTTTTTGAGACTAAATATTGCTGGGAGAGTGCTGCAAAAAACGTCACTGGACACAGACTCAGTGTTCAGATTCAATGGAAGGGTGAGCTTGCTGCACTGATTGCCGAGGGAGGAGACTGCCAGAACAAGATGTTGGTGAATAAGCTAAGTTTAAATAGGAACTTTGTCATGTTTGCTTTCGTTTGAATCATAGAATGACTTGGGCTGGAAGGGACCTCAAGGATCATGAAGCTCCAACCTCCCTGCTGCAGGCAGGGCCACCAACCTCCACATTTAATGCTAGACCAGGCTGCCCAGGGCCCCATCCAACCTGGCCTTGAACACCTCCAGGGATGGATGGGGCATCCACAGCCTCTCTGGGCAGCTGTTCCAGCACCTCACCACTCTCATAGTAAAGAACTTCTCCCTGATATCCAACCTAAATCTTCCCTCCTTCAACAAAACCATTTTCCCTTGTCCTCCTACTATCTACCCTATCACAGAGTTGACTCCCCTCCTGTTTATAGGCTCCCTTTAGGTACTGGAAGGCTGCAATGAAGTCACCCTGCAGCCTTCTCTTCTCCAGGCTGAACAAGCCCAGCCTGTTTTCATATGGGAGGTGCTCTAGCCCTCAGATCGTCTTTGTGGCCCTCCTCTGGACCCTCTCCAACAGTCTTTCTTGTACTGGGGGCCCCAGATGTGGAATTTGGGTTTTTTACATCAAAGACCTCATTTATACTCTTCAAGTAAAAAGCCGTCCTATCAGCTGAGCAATAAGGAAATACCAGCAGCCTTGAGCCAGAAACGTGAAAGACCATCTTTGTAACCCAGCTTTGAGAGTCTCTCAGACCCTCCTCATCCCTTCATTTCTGTGCTTCTCCGACTGTTGCCATCCCACTGTGTGACTCTAACAAACTGTTGGTGAGATGTTTGGAGCTGTAGAAACATGGGAAGTTTTCCTCGTCCTATCTGGGGTTGTTGCACTTGGATAGAATCACACAATCACAGAATCATTACAGTTGGAAAAGACCACTAAGATCCCCAAATCCAAGCATCAACCCATTCCCATCACGCCCACTGACCGTGTCCCTTGGTGCCACATCCACCCTTTTCCTGAAAGTGAATATATGAACATGAATATCTGTGATACATAGAAAGATGTCTGAGAAGAACCCATTGGATTTTAGGGTACCAATGTCCCTACTCTATCCAATGCAGGGCCAGCTGGACTTCAGAACAGGCAGCCAGGTGACACGACCTGCTCTTGCCACCACTGATTGTGCTTGTGACAACTTCTCTGGCACTTTTGACAACATCAGCAGAGTTCATCTGCTGGTATCCTTGGCCCTGTTCCAGCAGTAATAATTATGCCTCCCCACATTCCTCCCGTAGTCTCAATTAGCAACAATTTTCTTCTTTGCTTCCTGACCCGAACAGTTGCCTCGATTAGTTGTGCAATGTTGATTAAACAAGCCGGTTCCTATAGACGGTTGGAGAGGGTTTGGGAATCCATGGGGATTCGAGCACTGATGGAATGCACAATATTAATAGAAATCAATAGAATTAATGGATTAATTCCATACTAATACATAGTGCTGGAGGAGAAGTTAGGCTAATGAAAATGCATGTATTCCCTAAACTCTTTCATTTGCATCAGATGATTCATCCACTACTGCTTCTTTCAAACAATATTAATGAGATTAAAAGCACATTTGCTAAGTGCACATGACCAAGAGGGGGAAGGGAGTGCAAGGTTTCTTCCAAGGAGCCCTGCTGTACCCAGTTCTCTAAGCAAAGTATCTTCCCTGTGCCTGGCTTTTTGCAGGTTAGTGAACAAGAAGAGGGAACCTGAGGATCTGTAGGGAAGGGGGAATTTTCCGTGCTGAAGTCCATGCTACAACTTGCCTTGCATCAGATTGATTTTTCTTATACTAGATAGACTCACTGAAAAACAGTTATAAAGTTTTACCTCCTCCAGTACTGGCTTGTGATTGTCAGTGGGTCTGAGAGTACAGTGGGGTAATAATTGCAGATATCTGAGGCTGCAGTAAGAAATATTTCTCATACAGTTGGACATCCCTGGCTATCACTGGGCCCCATCCCTTATCCCAGACTGAGAGGAAATATTTGCAGAATGCTGTTCCTTCTGCTGGAGGGGAGGTGCAGGTAGACATGTTTGCAGCCTTGAGCAGCTGAGGGATTATCCATCCATTGCAAATTGCAAGATATCGTGGACTAAACATGAGGCAAGGTCAGGAGTTGCAGTTGCTTTGCATAGAGCCTGTGATCAGGCACTGAAGTCACTGGGTGCACTGAGGGCTGGGTTCCATATGCTGTACAGCATACATAGCATTGCATGTGCTGTAGAATGCACTCACACTATTGCATTCTTACAGTAAAAAAGAGCATTTTGACCATGTCCCTGTGTGGTCGCTCTGATAAAAGAGCCCTTTGTAGGCTGCATCCAAAGGCCACCCAGGCAGCTTGCATCTCAGCAGCATCACTTCAAAAACAAGGCAGTTGTTTGCTATGGGGCCGCCCAGATGTTGGCCGTGGGGCATCCTCAGCCCTGTGACCAAACCCACCAAGCAGGCGTTTATTCTAACCGAGCAGAACAGGTTGCAAACCCTTTGGAGTTTGTTTCTCCTCTGTGGGAAATATTGACAAAACCAGAGGCAAGAGAGACACTCACGCTGACTTTTTGGCAAAAGAGAAAATGTTTTTGGCTGAAAACGAGGTGATTTGGATCCTGAACAGCATCTGTAGAGCATGCTGGGAGAGGAAATCCAGCTGTGAAACTCAGAGCAGAACTGAGCCCGATTACAGGACTCACCACGGCCATAGTTCAGTAGTTCAGAGTCCACATTCATCATGGTGTGGGGACATTTGGGTTTTCAGTTTAGAGGTAAAAAACATCCTTCTCTTGGTCTGTGCATCTCCACTTACTCTGTGCAAGCCCATTTTATTTCTACATTCCTCTGCCTCAGACTGGAAAAGGAAAGAGTCTAATCTGGACAAAGGGCTGTACTGAAATCGCAGTGTCCCACATCTCCAGTTTTCCTTAAATCTCCATTCCACTTCCACTTCCAATTAAAAAATGCCTTGTTTTGACCCTAAGCCATCCCAGCACATGCTTAGAACTGAATGCAGCTATCAGAGCTGGCGTCAACATACAGATAGATTAACTCTTTACTGGGGCAACAGCAGATTCTTCTAAAACATTTGCTATTTGGGATGACACTTCCTCCTCAAAATAGGCCTTGCTCAAAGTAAAACATAGGAAAAAAGTTGAAGGCTTGTTTAGAGAATGTGAGGAAGCTCCCTGGTTTTTGGGCTAGATGAGATTTTTAGCCTGGTTCCCTCTCCCCAGCCATGCACATACAAAGTCAATGCAGTATTTTCCTTAATTTACTAGAAGTGCCATTGATTTCCTGCTTGATCTATTGTTCTTTTGGACCTGAGTACCGCTGTGTTTTTCACATAATGAGCTCTATATTCAGAAGCACTTATGCAATGTGGGCACCTCATTTCCATAGGTGTTTTACGATTGTGTATCCCAGGCTTTGTATAAATTATTAGATCATGGGAAATCTTTCATTGCTGTTCCCATCGGTGTATCTTGACCTGTCCCACCAAAGGTTCACCACACACTGCTCTTTACGTTGAGCTACCCTGAGTCTCTGTAGGAAGAAAACTTGGATGTACTAGAATCTACACAATATTCAGGCCAGGAATTCTCATTTCTCTGATTGTGTGTTCCTTCTCTTGATGACATATGAGTTAGTTAGCAGCGTGCAAGTGTACAAATCTACCTTCACTGTGGCTACACTGAGTGGTAACTGCTGGGATTACTCATGGATGAAATAATTTCTTGTGCATGAAGTCACATCTGTGTGTTGTTAGGACTCCAACAAGATTCAACACTTGAGAGGTCTCTACATTATTACCTGGATATGGGCAGGGTGCTTCCAAAAGAAGCTGCTGCTTTCTCCACTCCCAAGCCAAAATTCATGATCCCACATGCAATCCAGTCATCATGTATCATCATAGAACGGCTTGGGTTGGAAGAAACATTAAAGATCATCTAGTTCCAACTCTCTGCTGTGGGAAGAGCTGCCAACCACCAGATCAGGTTGCCCAGGGCCTCATCCATGACCTTGAGCACCTCCAGGGATGGGGCACCTATGGCTTTTGCTGGGACCTCATTGACCTCTGAGTAAAGAATATCCTCCAACATCTCATCTAAATCTCTCCTCTATTAGTTTAAAATTGTTCCCCTTGTTTTACCATTATGTGCCCTCATACAAAGTCAGTCTCCCAATGACCTTACAGTGGTGACACCAGGGTAGAGTGTGGCTCATGGTCTGTGAGCTCCACGTGCCTGATAAGAGTTGGCTCTTGTGCTGCACAGAGCAGGATGTGACAGACACACTCAGTGCATGATTTTCCTGCTGCTGAACGTAGCTCGCTGTGCTCTCAGAGCAGCCAAACATCTGCAGTGCTCAGCAGGAGGTCACTCTGCTCTACTCCACCAGACACAGCCCTTTGTAAATAAGGGGCAGACGAGAACTGACTGTCCTGATTTTCATTGTCATGTCATTTACTTCTGATTTGCAGCACAACAACGACATCGCTGAATATTCAGAGCAGAGACTGTGCAATAACCTTGCTGGTAGGGCCTTAGCCTCCAGAGGAGGAGTGTGGACGTTGGTGGCCCTGCCTCTGGTGGGGGCTGGGAACCTGATGATCCTTGAGGTCCCTTCCAACCAAAGCCATTGAATAACTCTATGATACTGTGATTCTATGAAGAGGAACAGAGCTGACCAGTCAACCACTCAGCCCATGAAAGATGTCTTGAATCTCTTATTTGTCTTTAATATTTTTGCTACACTACTGGCTTCACTGCAGAATTCACACCAGCAAAATGAGACCAGTGTCTGTTCTGTGTATATGAGAGGCATCTGCCATATTAGCAAAAATCCAGAGTCACCAGGCTGAGCTCTGTGGAATTACTGCAGCTTTAAAGTTGTGTAACTGCGATTAAAACCTTGTCCTTACATTAATTCATATTTCATGGGCCTGTTTTGGATGTTTCACACTGTGACTCCGCTGGGGAAATTCCAGCTGCATGTTCTAGATTCACGAGCTGTTTTATTTTGTCATCTATTCAGTCTGTTGTCACTGTGGCTACTCACTCAAAGGAGGGGAGAATTATAGCGGCGTTCCCCTGGGCTGGTGTAAATCAGCACAGCTTCAGGAGAGCAGTCTGAGTCAGTCGCATCCTGGCTCCTCGTCTCATGGAAATGGGAAATTTTTGGCATTACAAGAAGCTAGGAATGCGCAAGCAGCAACAATTTAGCACAAAATGCCCCCCTGAAAAGGTTGCCAAAGTGATCTGAAGAGGGACTATTTGACAGAGTTGGAGGTAGATGGAGGGGAATAGTGTCCAGTCCAGGATCTGGGGCTGGTGAACAACTAAGTTTGCAACCTGCCTAAAATCCCGAGACTTTAGCTTGGAGAGTCTGTCTTTAAAGGCAACTCAATGATCTTAGAAATAAGTAATCTTGAAGCCAAGCAGAATCCTGCAGCCCGTCAGTGTTATCCCAGTGATATTCTTGTAGTGGCATTCTTTAAATCTGGACACTTACAGGAAATTAAAATTCCCTTCCTAGAAGAAACCACGAAGAAAGTGCATTAGAATCCAAGACCAGCCTTGGCACTGACATTTGGGCACCTTCCATAACATTAGGGAACTGATTTTTAGTTTCCTCTGGCCAGTAGGAGTGGGGTATCATGGAATGGTTTTGGTTGGAAGGGACAATTAAGACTGTCTGGTTCAACTCCTCTGCAATGAACAGGAACATCCACAGCTCCGTTAGGGGCTCAGAGCCCTGTTCAGTGTGACCTTGAATTTATGTGCAGTATTACATGTGACTCTTTGCACTATCCTGCATCACTGGTGAAAAGGTAATGTAGTTCAGTGCTTGGATACCAACCATTAGCCAGACTTGCAGGAGATACAAGACACTTGAAGACAATGTTTGCTGAGCCCAGAAGAACTAAACAGCCTAGGAGGAAGTTCAACATTCCTCCTACTTAGCCTATCCCCAAGAAAGTGCCCCACAAGAGCTGCAGGAAAACTGGACTTGGCTGACTGTGAAATGAGCATTTCAGAGGGGATGTCAGTGATGTCTGCGGTGTGAGACAGAAGCACCATGAAAGAAGGCAGATCCAGGTCCAAATGCAGTCAAAACCACATTGAAATGATCAAAAGCCCCTCAAGGATAGAAGAGCTTCAATCTCATTTAATTAGACACTTCTGAACTGGCTCCTTTAGCACTGGAGGCTCTCTGTGCCCCATTGCACATCGTATCGATAGCACTGATATCTGCTCCTGGGCACACTCAGGCCACATGTGCAAAACTCCTTGACCAGGTAAATCAGCCACGGGTAGACATAGTCCTGTGCCCAGAACTAGACATAAAACCATTAGAGAGCATCCAAAGGAAGGCTATGAAGATGTGGGGAAGGGGCCGGAGGGCAAGAGGTGTGAGGAGCAGCTGAGGTCCCATGGTTTGTTGGGCTCAGAGCAGAGGGGAATGAGGGGAGGCCTCATGGCAGCCTACAGGGAGTGGACAGGCAGGCCAGGCCAGATCCAAGGCTGCCCATACTATTTAATTCCTTTCCCCTGATGCATATCCATTCTGATATGGTCTTTCACTGCACATTTAAAGATACTGATATCGACACGGTAACAATCTGTAGCGTGGAGGTATTGAGTAACTGAAGGCACAGATCCTCAGCGCAGATACATAAGGAAGGCAGATGCAATGAGCTTTTCCTTCAGCGGAACACAAGGTCAGGCTTCTAGGGTGGGAGGAAAAAACCCATCCCTTCTCACAGAATGAGGATATTTTGGCAGAGGGAGAAAGATTTAGAGGCCACGGTGAATGAGAAATCCTGATGGTTTGCTCAGAATATGATGACTGCAGGGCTGAAGCCCTGCATGGACACAGAAAGAAAAGCTCTGTGCTGGTGGAGATCAGATGAGCTGGATTGGATGTCACTGAAGTGGAGATGGGAACCCTCCATGCACCTGAGGGCAGGTTTTGAATCACTGAATCAGTGGAGTAAAGAGCTGCAGAAATTATTCATCATTCTGCAATAATTTGTAATTCCAGGGCCAGAGGTTTTGAGGAAAAAAGCTTGTTGCAGAAGGGAGCTGTGCGGTGCAGAGACTTTTTGTCAAAGGTTTTTCAACAGAAGGGAAAACCTGAAAAGCATTACTTTCTTTTTTTTAAGCCTCCCAAAGAAAGCAATAACAAGAAGCAGGGGAAGGATTTGGTCCAGATGCAACCAAAGGAGCCAAAAGAAGCACATTTTTTTGCAAGAAGGGTAATTAACCATTGGAACAAACGACCCACAATAACAGATTTCTTTGTCTCTTGAGGTCTTGCAAAGAAGGGTGGGTGCTTCTTTGGAAAAGACACATGAGCCAAAGAGAAATTACAGGGGCCATTACCACTGCAGTCCTCTGAGCTGCGTTATGGAGGAGGTCAGCCCAGTCTCCTGGCCTCTGAACTTGTGAATCATACGGTCCTTTGGCTTTCAGAAGGGCCCCTGTCTCACTCATGCATGCAGCGCTGACGGATTTAATCAACTTCTTGCTGACAGCAGCAGAACAGCGGTGCTCACACATCCTGGCTTGTAACGCAGATCCTGATAGGAGAGCCACCAAGCTCCAGACCTTTCCCCTCTTCTTTCCCCTTGGTGGCTCTTGCTCCTAAAACCTGACATTGACCCACTTCTAAGCTGTGCATAACAGCTCTGTTCTGCCTCATGGTCACATCCATCCTCTGCAAAACCATCAGTCTCCTACAGTCCCAGAGCCTTGCTTAATTTGCTGCCTCTTCTTGGTCTCATTTGCTCTGTATCAGCCACTGACGACTCATTATGAGACCACACAAGCTTCCACCCACACCACCATCCTAAACCTGTCCATCATCTGCATTTCCAGCAGGATCCTCCTTTAAGATTACACCCTGCTATTCAAAGAATCATGGAATCATTAAGGTTGGTAAAGGCCCCTGGGTTCACCAAGGCTAACCATCAACCAACCACCGTCCCTCAGTGACACACTCCCACTGTTCTAGAACACCTCCAGGGATGGTGAGTCCACCACTCCCTGGGCAGCTGTGCCAGTGCATCACCACTCTTTTGGAGAAGAAAGTTCTCCAAATATCCAACGTGAGATGGATGGATCCAGTCTGGAGGTAGGCTCAGCCCCATTCCATTCTGGCTGCAATCTCTCTGACATGATTTCTGTGCTTTAACGTGTGGATAGCAACGTTCCTTTCCCAAGGGTGCTGTGCTCACTATGTCTTTTGATGGTTCCCAACCTTCTGCATTGGGACCTTTCTGCTACTGAGTAGGGCAGTAGTGTTGGAGCTCAAATCTTCCTTGGGCACTGGGAACTTTGAGTTCATCCACAGCTGAAAAAACACTTTTAAGATGAAAAGCTGCTGCTGCAGCCCTTTGTCTTATTGTTTATCTCCACACACAGCCAGGGATGCCGGCCCCTGACTGCAGTAGGGTTTGCGACGTGGAGTATGACTCTATAAGGTGAAAAGCAGCAGAGGATCTGGACTTGACTGGTGGTGTTGTGCCTGGCGGAGTCCCAAGCAGCTCTGAACTACTCTTCCCCACGTGATGGAGGAAGGGGTCCTCACAGCCAGATGCTGGCACAAATGTGCATTGCCTTCAGCAGAGTGGAACGGGGTTGAGAGAGAACTCAATGTACGATGATGTGGGGAAAGAAGGGTTATTGAAATAACAAATGCCATTCGAGGAGAGCTATGATTAGCTGGACTCCATGCAGACTGTTAGAGGAATGTTGAACTTTATTACTTCTGGCCTTTTCTGCTGCCTCTGGTCTGTTCAAGCTTCATGACGCTTAACGTCAGATTAAACATTAAACTTCTCTAAACTGGCCAAATGAAGTCAAAAGAGAGCCGGGGAGAGAGACCAACCACGCTGTTACTTACCTTGATTAGATGATAGAAAGTGTGATTTCCCTTTAAAGGTGCTGTCAGTCTAAGGGTCTGAAATTCACTGATGCGCAATAGAGTTTCTAATAGTCCACATGTTCCTGTAAACCCTCATAATCAATTTACCTTACGCTCATCTCTTCTATTATCCATCATCATCACCTCCTCTCAGCTCTCCCCAGCAAGCAATTCTGAATTTTGGGTTTGCTTGCAACCTGGTAACCTTCCCCACCACCTACCCCATTAAGAAACCCATGAATAATCACTGAAAGTATGATATAAATAATTGCATGTGTACTGCAGCCAACTTGAAGCCTTTAATTATATTTTAGGATTTTGCTCTTGTCTCTGGGTGGACTCTCGCTTTACAAAAGTAACAGATGCCTTCAAGCAAGTTACTGGACCTTTGTACAGATCAAGTTATCTTGGATTACAAGATCGTTTCTTACAGCAAAATTCTGCTTTGGTTATTTGAGCTGAGACCGAAAACAGATTTCCAGGACAGAAATAGGGAGGGCATAAGGAGAAAGTTCAGCATGAAAGTTCAAAGCTTGCTTAATAACTTATTATTATTTAATTTCCTTCCATCCCCTGGGATCTCTAGGATGGAAGGAATGTAATTGCCATAAATGCAGGTCTAAACCAGGTGAAGACATTCTGACTTTAGGGCAGTGTTTCCTTCTGTGGAGTTTCGGAAGTGTTGCTTTCCCAGGGGACCCAGCCTTTATGCCAGACGACACTACTGGCACTTTGCTGCACTGTGACAGTCCAACCCACCCTGGGCAATCTCTACCCCTTTGTATCTGGTTCCAGATGCTTCATTTAATGAAGCCAGAGGTCTCCTCTTTTATCATCTTGCTACTTCCCCAACAATGAAGTTGTTTGACATCTGGGACTTATATTTTCACTGACATCTCACTTTGTTTAAGTGCATCTTCAAGCAAACATCCTGTTCTCGTTTAACCAGGATTAATCTCCCATAACTTCGTATACATGCCTACCTATAGCTGAATGGATGCCCCACCTAATGCTCTACACTATTTCCAGTTGCTACACCACAAATATGCTGACTTCCCTCAGGACTGGATAGAGCGGATAGTGATAGGACAAGGGGGAATGGTTTTAAATTAAGACAGGGGAGGTTTAGGTTGGATGTTAGGAGGAATTTTTTCACTCAGAGGGTGGTGACACACTGGAACAGTTTGCCCAAGGAGGTTGTGGATGCCCCATCCCTGGAGGCATTCAAGGCCAGGCTGGATGTGGCTCTGGGCAGCCTGGTCTGCTGGTTGGCGACCCTGCACATAGCAGGGGGGTTGGAACCAGATGATCATTGTGGTCCTTTTCAACCCAGGCCATTCTATGATTCTATGAATGTGTCGTATCTGCAGTCCTATTCATGACTCAGGTGCCCTAGAGCACCTCAAATGGCACTGGGCATCCATACATTGGCTTCTCTAGTGACAGTCCTCTAGGACTGTAGATACATAGCTCAGATGAGAATGACCAAATGAATGCAAGATGATTCCCATCTTCTTCCACTGGAAGATGATTCGCCCTCCTATAGCAAATGAATGTTTGCCTTTTATTGTATATGGTATTTTTTAACACACTGCCCCATCGTTTTTATCTGCCCATTTCTATTTGCCTCCTGCCCAGTGCCTTGACTCAGCATCCGTAGTGAAAATCAATCTGACATCTCATTTTTGGATCAATTGTGAGACATGGCAAGTTTTTTTTTTCTCCCTTTCTTTCTCACAGATTGTTTCCACTGTTTCCTTGTTCTATGGCCTCCACATTGGATTTATACCTTTTATTACTAAGTTAGCTGGATGAAATACCTCTTTCACACTCCCTTCTATGAGACGTATTTGAAAAGTCTTGCCAAAGCTGCTTAGATCTTGTAGTGCTCTTTCTTACAGCTCTGTGCAGCACCCCGAATATTACCCCATACTACAGATATGAGGCCTGCATTCTTCCAAAGGTACATTATTAACCCAAGTTTGATGCTTGAAATAGCACCTCTGGGCTAAAGTTGCAGTCAGTTCCTGATGTTCTGAGCAATGTTGATACATGTAAGAAGAACCATTCCAGTATGGAAAGGTGTATCAATACACAGACTGGATTTATTATGGGACTTTATCAGTATAGACTATACCACAGTGCTGATTTGAGATGAAAAGTGTGGATTTAGGTCACTTCTGCTTTACTCATGGCATGTCTCAGCTTCTGAATCCTTGAATTTACAGCGTCAATGTACTTTTAATGTGTTCTTTTGCTTGCTTTAGTACAGGTTCTCATGGCTTTATTTTTTTCCTTCTCCAGCACAGCCTCCTTTTTCCCTCCACCACATCCAACCTTGTGTTTTCTGCAAGTCTGTCCCCATCAGCCTTGTTGGCTTTGGGAGCTATCACACCTAAGTGAGATTCCTTCATCTTTCCCTGTAGTTAATGTAGGCATAGAAGTGTCTTCACTGCAAGTAATTACTTCAGTATCCTCTATCATAAAATTATATCCTAGAATCATAGAATGGCCTGGGTTGAAAAGGACCACAATGATCATCCAGTTTCAACCCCCCTGCCACAGGCAAGGTCACGACACCAAGTTGGGAGGGAGTGTTGATCTGCCAGAGGGGAGAAAGACACAACAGAGGGACCTGGATAGACTGGATTGATGGGCCAAGGTTAACTGTATGAATTTCAATAGGGCCAATTGTCAGGTCCTGCATTTTGGTCACTACAACCCCAGGCAACCATACAGGCTTGGGGAGGAGTGGTTGGAAAGCTGCC
>PPHD01011797.1:8159-18529 GCA_002909625.1 Bambusicola thoracicus
CCCCTCTCCCCCCGCCCGGAGCTCCGCTCCCCTCTGCCTGCATTCCCGCATTTCCTCTGCGGCGGCGTTGCTCCCGCCGAGTTTCCTTCCTTCCTCCTCGCTAAAAATAATGGGAACTTCGTAGCACTCCCTTTCCTTTTCACGGTGGGAACGTCCCGGGGGGGGCCCGCTCCGACCAGCGGGGGCTGCTCCCCACAAGGAATGGGGGAGTGCGGCTGTGCACCCGGGTCCGCCTGGCACCCGGGACGGGCCTTCTAACGGGGTGAAGTGGGGCCGAACCACGCTGCCCTGGGTCTCTGCTTTCAGAGCAGCCCCTTCCTGCATAGCTTTCCCCTTCTGAGTTAAAAGCAACCCGAGCTATGATGAGCCCGTGTGATGGGTGAGGGACACCCGTGGGGCAGTGCTGCCCTGTGTTATGGGGCACCCAAGGGAGAGCCGTAGTTGGTGTTTGCTGTGGGGCGGCTTCAGAAGCGTGATGGCCACCCTCCGCCAGGCTGAGGATCCCTTCCCACAAGGCTCAGTAGACCTAATGAGATATTCAGTGCTGCTAAAACTCATGACTTTATCACGTGTCTTTAATTAGCTCGCTTTCTCTCTTCAATTACTTATGCAGCCTTCCTCCAAACAGCTCCCGCCACTCTGGGGCCTCCCTCCCACCCCGCCGCCTCACACCCAGCGCCATCTTGGCCGTGGGGCCGCCTGTTGCGCCATGTTGTCACTGGGGCTGCTGAGGGGAAGATGGCGCCCAGGCAGCCCCATGGCGAAGATGGCTCTGGGTGGGAGGATGGGGGGGGGGAAAGCAGAACGGAGGAAGGAGGTGAAATAAAAGCTGTGGAGGCATGCAGGTGTGACACAGTAACCCATGCTCCAGACAGGGCACTGAGATGGCTGAGATGTGAGGTGCGCTTCATGTGCAGGCAGTGAAATCCAAGCAAGGAGACATCCCAGCCGCCATGGCGACTGGCAGTCAGCACACAGGGCCTCATCGGCCTTCCTGGCTGTTTGCAGCCTGGCAGAGGCCAACTTGGCTGTGCTGGAAGCACATGGCCATGAAGGCTGCCTCCAGGAGCTGCATGGATGTGCTGGTGGGGCCCAGCGACATATGGATTTCATGTGAGTGTGTGTGTTCAGAAGGATGGCAGATCAAATGTTCCTGTGGTACTGCTTGCTGGATTTGCTAGAAAACATTTAAGGCTTGCTCGGGATGTTCTGGTCAGGATCTGTGAATGGGGAAGGGGGAAGAACAATGCCGTGTTTGGGAGCCAAGTGTTTGCTGTGACATTCCCGTGCCCTCTGCTTGATCATTGAAGCATGCTAAGTATTGTGGTTTCAGTCAAAAGAGCTCCATGCTGAAAAGCCAGATGAGACTTGTATGGAAAGGCGCTTCTTGGCAGCCCCGCGCTCGGGAGATGATGCGAGCTGGTTGCCTCTGCCCAGTACAGTGGGGCTGTGGGGATTTCCCAGCATTGGATCAAGGGCTTCCAGCAGTGCAGCCCAATTGAACTCAGCCTCCCTGGGGACGAGGGGTTGGTTTGAACTGTGTCCTGCCATGGAAAGAGGGGGACGTGTACAGCCCGCTGCTTCCGCCGCCACCTCAGGCGTGGGGAGAGCAGGAATGGTGGCTGTTGCTGTTGGGCAGCCGCCACCATTCTTTGTAGCGCTCTGCATCGTCCCTTTTGCCCTGTGGATGTGTCAAACAGCAAGCAGAGCTGCCTGCCTGGCTTTCCAGGTGCCGGACCCTCCCACAGCAGCATGTGAGGCTGTGGCTGCTGTCACCCTATGTCCTCTGCTCCCTCACACGTGCCCACCAGCAGCCACGAGGCCTGCGGAGCAGATGACTGCCTCCTCCTTGGCTGAAGTCTGTTGCTGTGTCTCTTTAGCTGGGTTATGAACGGAGTGTGACCGCATGGACTTGGGTTAGAGAAGCTGAGTTCCACACCAAGGGCTGTGTCGTACCTGTGGCTTCAAGCTGGTAGACTCACACGTCACGTCTCAATGACTTCAGCCACAGACAAACCTGTCTGAGGATGTTGCAGCCTGACAACTTGGGCTGAAGATGGAGAGTACATTCCCTCACACACAGTGGGAGGTCAGAATGTATGCAAAGAGTGGGGTTGTCCTCAGTGCACAGGCAGCTGCCTCTCCCCTGGGGTTGTGGAGCTGACAGCTCACCACTAACGGGTGCTGTCTCTGGTTGGCCTCCCTGCTGCTGATTGACAGTTTCTCTGTTGCTGCTTTTGTACCAGAGAAAAAGCTTTCTTTTTTTTTTTACCCACTACTGGGTAGCTCAGTTAACCTCTTTATGCATTTCACTTCTCTCAGCTATAATGTATAGACGAGACCTTGAATGAAAGCCTTGAATCCATCGGTCACTGGACAGGAGGTAAGAGGGTGCCTTCAGACACATGGCACTTAGGGGAGGCTGAATGCATCCATATGGAGTCTTTGTTGGAGTGGGGTGGAAGATGGGTCTGAAACAAACGGTGGTGGCTGGTAAGGGCTTGGAGTGCTGTCACTGCAGTTCCCTTCTGCGTCTGGGCTTTTCCTGTGGATGGTGCCTCAGAACAGTGAGCTGGCAATGAGACATCAGGGGCCTGAAGTCTGGGGATGGAAGAGGAAGGATTTGTGTCCTGAAAGCACGAGGGGGAGGTTAGGGCAGCGTGGCTGGTAGTCCTGCAGAGACCAGGAGGATCTGAGTTTTATTCCTGCTACCCTGCTGCTTCTCTACTCTTTCCAATTTAAGTCCCTCTGGCCGGCACTGCTGTTACCCGTGGCTCACATCATCTTTCTAGCTCCCTGCAATAACAAAAGAGCAATCCACCCATTCCTTAAATCAATTCGGAATGCAAGAACATGTCTGCAGAGGAAGCAGCCTGGACTTTCAACCCTGTGTTACCAAAATATGTCCCTGATGTGCAGCATTTTCATACAGCCGCCATGCTGGCTGCTTTCTGGGAGCCCAGGCACTGCAGTCCCACTTCCCAAGCCCGTTGCTTGTTCTTCAGGATGGCGGTACCAGCTGTGCTTACCTCTGTTCTGCCTCCTCTAATGCCTTGGTGAATTTTGTGCAGCTGTCAATTGCTTCGACATAGAAATAACTGATTCTGACCCTTTTAGATGCCCGCAGTGGCTTGCAGCTGGATCACGTGAAGCCACCCAGCGTGCTTGCACGGTGATATCTGATTGTACTTGTTCTGTCCAGCCTTCTTTGCAGTGAGTCAGACAGCTGTGAGCGGCCCCGTTTGCCTCCCACCTTTCACTGCCAGGAAGTGAGAGCAGAGCTGTGCACCCCGAGGCAGGCAGCACGGAGCTGCACTGGGCTTCCTTCTCTGCCACGTATCGCTCTAACAGAAGGGAAGGGATGGCCTTGCATATTGGGACAAGAAGAAGCCTTCTTGCAAAAACTCTTTATTTATTTATTTATGTTTTTCCAGCTTGAACAATGCAGTGTTGAGTTGTCCAAGTGTCAGTGTAGCTGCAGTGCCGGCCTTATAGCAATCAGCTGAGTCCACTTAGTTGCCTCTCCCAAAAATGCAGAGGTTTCTTTTCTTCTCCATCCCCTTTCCTCGTGTTCTGCTAACTACAACTTGTAGGTGGACACTGAAAATGATGTATCAGCGTATCTGTGCCACCAGCCAGACGCTTCTCATCCGTACTGAGCAGAGCTGCCTTTGGCAAAATCCCAGCTGGCAGCTGTGTGCCACTTTTGTGATAGTTTTCATAAACAGCTGTAACAAAACCAGCTGCCTTTGTTTGGTGCTGTGTGTGAGGGTCTGGATCCTGCATGTTTCTTACTCAGAATCTCAGGATGGGATTTTGGGGGCAGGTGCGTGACAGTCTCCAGAGGGGCTACCCATTGGCTCCATGGGGTTTGGCTGAAGTTAAGTGGCTGCTGCCCACAAACAGGCTCTCCCCTGATGAGGCCCTTTAGGGATACGGTTCAGTGGGCATGGTGGGGATGGGCTGACGGCTGGGCTCCGTGATCTTAGAGGTCTTTTCCAACCTTAATGATTCTATGATGTGCTGTTCTATTGGCTGGTGCTTTCACTGTTCAGCTGTCTTGGCACACCAGTCTCAGGGCTCGCGGCCTACACAGGCATTTCTCAGAGCACCCACCTGAATAACCACTGCTTAAAACTTACCATTCATTGCCCAGGGAGCCTCCTTAGTCTCTCCTGCATTTCTGTGACTCACTCACCTCTGTGGTTAGCTCAGGGCAACTCACCTGCAATGACTAACACTGGCCTGCCATGTGTGATCCCTCAGCCTCTGTGACCCCAAATAATTTGAGCACAGAACGGGGTTTGCCCTGGCAAGAGAGCACAAGAAAGATGTGGAGATGTTGGAGTGGGTCCAGAGGACGGCCATGAAGATGATCAGAGGGCTGCTGTACCTCTCCTGTGAAGAAAGGCTGGGGGAGCTGGGCTTGTTCAGCTTGAGAAGGCTCTGGGGAGACCTCATTGCTGCCTTCCAGGTCTTAAAGGGAGCTTATAAACAGGAGGAAGAGTGACTTTGTACACAGTCTTATAGTGAAAGGAAAAGGGGGAATGGCTTTAAACCAAAAGAGAAGAAATTTAGATTAGATTAGAAGTTCGGGAGAAACTTAACTCAGAGGGTGGTGAGGAGCCGGCACAGCTGCCCAGAGGAGCTGTGGGTGCCCCATCCCTGGAGGCGTTTGAGGCCAGGTTGGATGGGGCCCTGGGCAGGCTGAGCTGGCAGCCCGTGGCAGGGATTGGAACGGGATGGGCTCTGAGGTCCATTCCAAGCCAACCATTCTGCAATTCTATAAAGATGAGCACAGAGAGGAGGCTGTCACCTTTCACAGCCCCTGCTGTCCTGCAGAGGAGAGGCTGTGGTTCTTTGTGCCTTTTTAGTGCCTTGATGACTGCTGTGAGAATACAAAAAATACGCATGGCTGTAATCCTACAGCCGCTTCTGGCAGCACCACAGAGAGCCATTATCTGCCTGAGAGGTGTGGGTTTCAGGTGGAATGAGGTACTTAATCTGTTATCAAAGGACTCCTGTATTTCCTCTGTGTATTCCTTTTTACTGTCTTGGTTTGTCACAGAGGCTCCTGGGTGCTCAGTAACTCGCATTAAACTTTAGTGCAGCTTCTCCCCGTGAGATGTTTCTGACCGTACCGATTGTACTACATGATGTGGAAGGAAGCAGTCAGCATTCGCATAAAACAGTGCTGTTCTGCTTGTTAAAAAGATTAAGGACAAAGACTTTGAACCACAATGCAGAAGCACTCAGTCCTTAGAAACACGTTCATGATGGACTCTCACGCTGTTGCTGGCAGACAGGCTTGGGTCAGGTGTTTCTGCCGTGTGGGGTATGTGAGTAAGCACACAGAGCTGCGGGAGCTCTGCCAAGGCAGGTTTAGCACTCCTACAGATGCAAGAGATGTGGTCCTGGAAGGAGCAGATGCTGTAGCAGAGCAGTTACCGAGAGGATTAGGCTGCAGTGTCGTAACTGCCCGCTGGACAGCACGTGCAGCACTGGGAAACACACTGATCTCTTTTTCTTCTTCAGTAAGCTGGTGTGATCTGGACCCCAGCCCTGCTGAGGATCTCTGAGGAATGCTGCTCCTGGGCCAGCATCAGTGTTATTAATTTACTCCAGCTATCGGTCGTGACTCTGCCGTGAATTCCATGTGATGTAACGTACAGGTTTTCTTCCTGATTAGCTAAAAGGATGCATCTTGCTTTAATTATCACCCTTCATTTAGCATTTTGAGGCCACTCGCACATTTCCGCAGATACCGGCTGTCCCGGGGCTGTGTGCAGTCGCTCCTCTACCACATCCCCCCAGGCAGTTCCAGTGTCTCAGCCCTCACTGTCATAGCGTTGATTCACCCATCGGTTCCACACCCATCCTGTCTCTTCCTCCATCCTGGACCTTCTCACGCATTCAAGAGGCAACGCCTTCGCCCAGCTTCTGTTGTAACCTCACCTGGGAGTGGGCTTGGGACTGTGGTACCCCAGTCCTGGGTGGCGTTGTGCTCCTGTGCCGCAGGGATGAGCTGTGTTGGCAGGGTCCATGCAGGGACAGAGCTCTGCTCGGGTTGTCCGCCAGCACGTGCTCCTGGTCATTGACCACCACTGTGGGACCGGCTGCCAGGCCGGGCATACAGCCAGGTGGAGGAGAGCAGGGAGAAGGGGAGTACAGAGGGGGTGGGAAGGACTGAAGAAAGGGGAGAGAGGTTCAGACTTGGTATCAGGAAAAGGTTCTGTACCAGAGGGCGGTGGGCATGGAACAGGCTGCCCAGGGCAGTGCACATGGCCATGAGCTGTGTAGAGCTAGGAGCTGGACTTGATCTTCCTGAGTCCATTCCAGCTCAGGATGTTGTATGATTCTATGAAAGGAGGGGAACAACGACTGTAATCCTGCCTGGGCAGTGGGGTGGGGTTCTGCAATGCTGTCCTACTCATCTATGGATTTTTGCCTTTGCTTTAAGCTTTGCATGGTATGTGTGCATGCTGCCTGCCCAACTCTGAGCAGTGTTGACTTTGTCATGAACGCAAGATATTTTATTTGCATTTTTTCCTCTTTTTGTTGAGCTCTTTTTCTAGGTGATTGTGATGTTAGCTATACTGCCCAGGGAGGCCTGGAGTGAAGGTTTTGCTGTGCCTTTTAATCACTTTTTAAAGATACCAATGGGTTCCCAGAGTGCTCCTTCTCTCCCTCTCCGCTCCACTCAGTATTTATAATCAAGAGCCATTATGGTTGTTAATTAGATGGTGGTTACAGCAGCTTTGAGTATGCATATGGAGATGCTTATGTTCTATCTCTCCACTTCTCATCCCATCCCGTTTTGTAGAATAAAGCCATTTTGACTCCCACCCCTCTGGGCCCACCCAGACCTTTCTGTTCTCTCCCTCCTCTTCTTAACCACTGATCTATGAAAAACTGCTTATTGATTTCAGGTGCCTTCCAGCCGACGAGAACCTGCATGAGGTATGAAGGTTCCCAGTGCCATTTCAGACTTCTTGAAGCAGATGTTGGAGGCTCGGCTGAGTGCTGCTGGCTGGGGACACCTGCATGCCTTGTCCAGGTGTCTCGGATGGCACCGGACATACGAGCGGGCAACAGGGCCTGTTCCAAGTGCATGTGTCTGCATGGAAGTGTCTACACCTAAACAGAAATAACTGGGATGGTGTCTCTCTCAGATCCTTGCTGATAGTGCTGCTGTGTGATCCTTGTTCCTATCTAAGGGGACAGCAAGAGCTCCACAGCACCCAAGAAACACACAGTGAGTGACCTTTAATGCCCCCATCAGATCTCCGGGCTTTTGGTTGCCCATGTCCAAGGATGATGGGTAGGGCTGGATAAGAGCCCCTTTCCCAGCAGGATCCGAGCTCGTGGTGCTCCCGAAGTGGGATGAATAATCAAACCCACGTTCTCATGAGACACATGACATTTCAAGGAAATAGGAGATGTCACATGAAACCTCCAGTTCTTAAGATAGTTGCTTTTCAAACAAAAAGGCTTTTTAAGAGTTGAATGAGATCAGTGTGTAGCCTGGATCTGACAAGGGGAAACCCTTTCATCCCAGCCCTCCACGCGGGAGTGGGAAATGGGTTCTGTGGTTGGCATCGAGTTTGTCCTCAGCTCTTCAGGTCAGTTCAGCCCCCTGTAACCCTTGCTTAACGAGCGACTGCTCTGAATGCTCTACCAGCCTCTGGAAGCTAGCTTGTATGCAAAGGGCTGCAACAACCACATCAAAACAGAGCCCTACAAGAGAAAACAGTGAATCCTTGCCCAGGATTGTGCTGGTACCAGCACAGTTCTCCTGCACTGATCCTGTGCAAGGAGGCACTGAGTACACTTTCTGATGCTGTACTGCAGCTCTGACAGAGGAAAGGGGATAAGGATTATTTGTGTGAACCTGCCCTGTGATCAGCAGCCAAGCAGCAAGCCCTCAACAGCCTCCACACCTGAGCACTGCTGTGCCAGGGAAGAAGAATGGTCTCTTCTTGTCCCCTTGGGTTTGGCTGGGAC
Source organism: Bambusicola thoracicus (assembly GCA_002909625.1). Taxonomy (NCBI): domain Eukaryota; kingdom Metazoa; phylum Chordata; class Aves; order Galliformes; family Phasianidae; genus Bambusicola; species Bambusicola thoracicus. Next base: position 16,164 of record PPHD01011797.1, read on the forward strand.
AAGCATGGCAACTGAACTGGGAAAGGGCTGTGGTGCTGCCAGGAAATCTGAACCCTCTGGGCAGGTCTGAAGCTGAACCGAAGCTGGTTAGGGCCTCCAGAACTATTAACACTGGCGAAAGAGTGTACGTTTTATATTTACATTGGTTTTTCCTCACAAACTGAAGATCTTTAGGGACCAGTCTTCTTCCTACATTTCAGCTGCAACATAAAAAGCCTCAAGGAGCATTTCCAGTATGGTAATGATGGGAGCATGCCGCTCCCAAGATCTGTTTTACATTAACTGAGTCTGGGAGAATCAAGGTAGAGACAAGGATCTCAGGAGCAGAACCTGCCCACTCCCACCTGTGTGCTCGGGAGTCATGCTCCGTCTTGTGCTGCTCGTGATGCAATGAACGGCTCAAGCTGTGCTACAAGCCCAGCCCAAATTCAGGAGCAGAAAGTGAACCTGCCCAACTCCTTGTGGTTAGGACATACTCCTGTGAAGTGAGAAAGGTGGGTTTGAAACCCCGAGGCTGATAAAAGGAAACTAATCCAGTCATCTTATTTGCAGGGTGAATTCCCTAACTGCAGAGCCAGCATGCAAAGGAGCAGGCTGCATCCAAAGGGCTGGAGGAGGAAATGCTCCTGCACCACAGATCAGCCCGATCAGCACACTGCCACACCACCAGTCACAAGGAAAACTGCCTGTTCTTTAGAGGGGAGGTAAGAGCGACTCTATCTGCCTCTTAATTGCCATCAGCATTCAAGAACATCTAGGTGTTCTGGCCTCAGGACTCCACTGAAATAGTAGATCGCAGTCTGCGATGGAAGTAGTATTACGGCTACTCGGTCCTTAAGGGACCACTTCAGAGGACTGGTTTAATAGCAACAAGCAAACCTATTCTGCTGCAGTTAAGACCCCTTCACTCCCCACCTTAAGGCATGACTGGTCATTTGAAAAAAATCCTGGGCAATAACTAAAGATTGTGGATCCAGTAATGACTGAGCAGCCAACAATCGTAGCCTTCGCAAATGCTCAAGAACTCACCGTGCTTTCATTGGTGTAGGGACTACCACGAACCTTATCCACCCCTCAGTAAGCAGGATGATACGAAGCAGCTCAGAACTGACCTCTGGAAATGTAACGATCTCATACCAGGCTCTAAAATAATTGGCTGACTCTCATCTGATCGCAGAAACAGAATGGAGTGCCTCTGCGAAGTTTCCAAGCAGACAAGTCACATAACTGAGAACAAAAACAATGGCTGCTTTCCTAGAGGAAAAACACAAGACCAGATGTATTTCACACAGTGTTATTAACACATTTTCATTTTGATTTGTACAGTATATACACGTGAACATTACATTATTTAATATGAGCCGCCTGGAATCAAACCTAATCAAACTGGTCCATAAACAGTCTATAACAAAAAGCTGTATTTTAGCAAAAAAAAAAAAAAAAAAAAAAAAAAAAAATAAGTCTAGTGGTTCTACCCAAAGCCTAAAATAGCTGAAAGGAAACCCAGTGATTTTCATGTTCCTGGATATATTTGTGCAAAATGTTAATTTAGGAGAGCAAGTGGAAGATTATTTTCAAGGTACTGAAAGCACTAAGGATGTCGTTACAGGACTGATTAAATTCAACTATGGCACGAGTGCTACAGGGACAAAGGACTCAGACATCACCAGTTTCTGCCTGGACATTCCCAAAAGCCTAATTTAATGTCTCACATGTCAGACAGAACGTCAGCTCTGCAGATAATAACAGACAGCGTTTGTACACAGGATAAAAATACTCACTGAGGAGAATTAATGTGTTCAAGTAAGTTGCTCAAGTGCCATCCTTTGTGTGACTACGGGAAAACTCTGGCTCCAATGGCAGGGCCCGTAGCTCCTGAAAGGAATGTTGTGAACTGCCAGTCAAAAACTACTTGGCGATTAAAGAAGAGGTTATTAACAATAACTCGGCCCACTGCATCACTTGATGCAGGCATTAAATGACGGATGCAGAAACTAAGGGTAGGCCAGAACACACTTTCCCGTTTGCCTATTCATGATTTAAACACTGCCACTAAAAAAAGAAAGTAGTAACTCAGATGTATGCTTTAAAAAGACTCCCGTAAACCCGCTACCAAGAGTAATACAACAGAATCCCCTACACGAGTTTATACCAACACTGTTTTCCTTCCTCAAGGTCAGAGCCCTACAGCTGCAGCCTCTTATTCATCAACGCTCAAAACCGCCTTCCGTCCATCCTGGTGATCACAACTTCTGCTTATGCCCTCCGAATGAATGCTTTACACAAAATACTTACTTCAACAACATACAAAGCACTTTCTTTATCTTTCAGAAACTGAATATACAAAGCTTTTTTTTTTTTTTTTT
>PPHD01011798.1:0-18528 GCA_002909625.1 Bambusicola thoracicus
GAAACCACAGAATTAAAAGCAAAACAAATCCAGATACAAACCTCTACACGGCTTCCATAAAAAAGTGGTAACAGGAATTAATGAAAACTACAGTTCAAATTTTAGCTTTGCATTATGAACTTATTTTTATGACAAGAAAGAACAAAAAATTACTTTTCCAGACGATAGATAATTTGCACAATACTAGAGAGAGAAAGATGAAAAAAATTTGGCTGTTTTTTATTAAATATTGTGAAGATGAAATTATATTGGATTTTTCTTAATGCCAACTTTTGAATAAGTATAAATAATGTTAGACACTATACCATGCAAGACCTAGTGATAGATTTTGAACAAAGGTGAAGTTAAGGGTAGAGAAAGGATCTCTGTGGCTTTTAAAAAACATTTTCAGGAAACCATTCTTAACAACACCACTAAGGGGTGTTCTGGCATGGTGCAGCAAGACACTTTCCCACTTACCTAGGGTATGTATGGATGCATTTGTGCTTCAGCATTGCCAAGATGCCCTACACAACTGAAAACCCACTGTGATAGGTAATAAATGCACAAAGTGAAAGGTGATAATCTGCTAAATGTGCATTTTGTTCCAAGTCAGCTCTTTAACCTTAAACACACACACACAAAAGACAAGGGGGAGGGAGAAGTAGAGGAAATTCTGCTATTGTTCTACCATTAATTCATCCATGGTGCAACCTACCTACTCCAAATACACAGTGGTTTGAAACAAATCAGGATACCATGATCCGATAGCTTAATTTAGAAGACATGAGCACATCAAATGCACTAGAAACATGTAAAAAGGACAGCTGACAGAGCAGAAAAACAAATGTAGAAAGCCCATGTGAAAACTAGAAACTTGCTTTACGCTTACTTCTTTAATAAAAGGCATTGAGATAGCAGCACTGTTCAAAACATGAGAGAGCAAAACAAGTGTCTCCTGTTAACTGCTTTGCTAGAGTAAGTACAAGGACAGTTCTACCTGTTCTCTTCTGAAATTATAAACCTTTGTCCCTTGTTCTCTCTCTCTGCTTGAAATGATGTTTACTTGACTGTACAAGGAAACCACATGAATTGTGTATGATGGCACCAGGAGCATGTAGCATGTGCTGGTCTATGCTTTTCCTAAGTCTTAATTATTTGCTGAGCTCAAGTTAAACTCAAAGATGATTTCTATCTCCAGAAAAACCTATTTATTGACAAAAAAATGCCATTTGTCAAACAAGATGAAAAAAATCAGGTAACTTCAAGAGGATTATCTTCAGCTCTCAAAATCTGTGGCAGTAGTCATTGTTCAAAGTTTATCCATCAAGTTTTATTAAAAACTTACAAACCTAAGGCACTATATTGTTTCAGACACATCATCCTTAAATTTGGCTATTCTGTCTGTCCCATCAAAGCATTTCACTGAAATGATGAAGAAGAAGAAGGACAAGTGGGTTCTTTGAGGGCAAATGGAAGACAAGATAGGCAAGGAGGGATTGTTAAATTAGTGTTTCAGCTTTCTAACAGTACTATTTTTATGCAACAATCAGGCAGATGAGAGGATGATTTAACTGTGTACACAAGTATGATCATATAAAAGGTTGTAAAGATGTTGAGACCAAGAAATTAAGACTAAACAATATAAATTAAAACTCTCAGTGGAGCATTTGTAGTATCCAAATCTGCTTAGTCAAGCTTCAGAAAGATAAACCTCATTTTATGGTCTACACATGAAGTGGCACAGTTGGGAATCGTCTGCTGGGAACTAAAAGCTGCCTGCAGAATTGGGAACATTTGCTGCATGTGACCCAGAGCAAAGCCTATATATCTCGGTAATACTGATCACTGCCAAAGAAACCTTAACAAATAGACTGATAATTATGCTCATTGTGCTGAGATCAGGGAAATATACAATTGATTTTATTATTTTAACAGGTATCTTTGCATAAGTTAGAATTCAACTTTGAAAAATGAATAAATACTCAAAAATCTACAGTAACAAACAATTGCTTTTAAATACTCTACCATGAAAGGTAAATCAGTGCTCTGGCTAAGGATTTAAAATACTGTTACATATATTCAGGCACACAAGTATATTTAACAAATTTTATTTTAGAAGATTTGCTTAAGTTTTTTAGGTAATTAAACTCTGTAATAAATCTTGTTGCTGTGTATATATACTTTGTTTTCCACCACCTAGGATTAATGCTAATGAGAAAAATGCAGGTGGGGCAATTTAGGAATTATCACTGACCAAATTCTAACAGAAGAGAGCAACAATATTAAATTGAAGAACTTGGATTTACCAGAATAGTTTGAGCAAGAGGAGTCCTGACTTTGTGACAAATGAGTATGGGATGCCTTCACCAAATTGAAACCCAGGCAGCTTCCTTTCATCTAAACTTAAAGCATTAATTTGAATTACTAGATTACATTGGTTCTGAGAAGAAAAAAGGGAAATAAAAAATAAAAATAAATTAACTGAATCAAATTAAGGTCTGTTTGGGATTTCCAGAAATGCCTCTGCCTGTAACTACCTTCATTTCAATTGGCAAACATGAAAGTCCTGCTGTTGGCTAGTTAATATAACTCTTCTAAATCTAGTACCTTGTTCCAGAGGCCAAGAAAACAGAAATTGGTTGTTGAGTTTTTAAATGACAATCTGTATCCACACCCACAATTCACAACACCCTTTGGTACAAACTGCTGTTCAGAAGCATCACCTCCCACTGAACTGCCCCTGAACTGTATCAAAACCTTGATGAAATTCAGGATTCAAGGTTGACTTTCATGGCTCTTTCTGCATCATTCTGAACCAAGCCCTTGAAATTATGGGAAAGTACTACGCTTGCTGCCAATTAACTAATTACCAGAAATATTAACTTTTCCATTCAAGTTTCCTATGCATTGCCCACTTATGTAAGTAAGCTATGAGCTAAAAATACTCAGTCACTCTTTACAAACAGGAAAATTTCTGATTTCAGGGAAATGAATGGTTTCCTTTCTGAAACCATTCCTCCCAGAACACAATGTCCATTTTGTGAGCAACCTATGAACAGCAGAGCTCCTTGCAATATTTCTTTGACAAGCACATTTGTGGCTATCTTATTAATAAAGATAACAAACTCTTCATGGTTCATACAGTAGTTTCACACCAGGGACGTGTATGTTGAGTGTTAAAATATTTAGAGGTTGTACTGTGTTCAGTGAACTCTACATAGAGTCTGGAAGCAGAGAAAAAAAAGTTAGAGCAAATGTTTCAAGTATCTGCCTCTTCCATGTTTTTTGATGTCAACACTTCTCCCACTAATTGCCTTTGCAGGATCTCCTCTCGTCTCTGCTGTGCATCAGATAGCTGGAGAATTTCTCATTGCAGGGCAGGTGGAACAGCCTAAGTAAGTGATAGGGGAATGCACAACTTTTTCCTCTACAGCTATCAAGTTTCAGCCACAGGCTTCAGTAAAATTTACTTGAGGCTTTAGGAAGCTTGTTCAAGACTGAAGAGACATCTCAGTTTATTTTCTACTGTACATTAACAACCAAGGAAGAAAAAAATTCAGGAGGGGGGCAAGTTCTGCTCAGATGACATAACTACTCTGTACAGTAGCCAGACTAGGCGAGAAAGTCAACCATATCCGGGGCTGCATCAAAGGATGTGTGGCCAGCAGGTCAATAGAGTTGCTCCTGCCCCTCTACTCTGCACTGACAAGACCTCACCTGGAGTACTGCATCCAGATGTGGAGTTCTCAGTACAGGAGAGAGATGGACCTTCTGGAGCACAACCAGAGGAGAGCCACAAAAATGATCCCAGGGATGGAACCCCTCTCCTGCCAGGCCAGGCGAGCTGGGGCTGTTCACCTCGGAGACAATTCTAGGGAGTTCAGTGCACCACTGCACAAAGTTTAAGTAGCATGAAAAGATGCTGTTTCATGACACATTTGACTAGAGGATATTTCTTCACACATCTTTCTGTTCAGCTGTTTTCCCCTCTAAAAAAACCCCTCATGCTTACCTACATTCACAAAATGACTAGATAAATTTATTGGAGAAAAAGCCATTGACAACTATCGAACATCATGTGATTTCCTGCCATTTATGATATTTATGACAGGTTCCAGCACTCCACAGCTCAAAGTAGTCTGGAGAACTGTCACTACCCAATTGTTCTGTCCTCGGATGACTTCTTAAACACTTATGGCAGTCACTGCTGAGGACAGGAATGGATCTTTTGTCTGTGTGTAGTACAGCCAAAATTAGGTTACTCATGTAGGAATGACCTACTTGCATTGCTCATTCAATAGATGGGGTAGTTTACTCTTTTTAGCCCACTGAAAGATAGGAGCTGAACTTGCACCAAAAATGAGTGTTTCTGCAAGTGGAGCACTGAAAAACTAGGACTGGAATCAGGGATGGAAATATGCGCCAAATCTAAAGTTACCATGAGAAGCCATGCAGTACTGCACAGTTCAGGTCTTTGACAAGAAATAGAGATCCCACTGAATAACAGCAATTGTAAAACTACACTAAAGTTTTGTTACTAAACTGTTCTCTTAGTAGAATACTTGATAGCCATCAACAAATGATGTTTGCTTCCTAACACTCCCATTTTCATGGAAAAGGATGGCTAAGGGACAAAGGCCAACACAAAGAGTCACCTCATGTTAGCACATGGGTGTGCACTAAGTAGAATAAATGCAAAAGACTGAATCTGGCTTCATAAGATATCGTCACAGTTTCTTAAATTGTGAACTAATTGTTTGAGGGAAGCTGTGGGAACAGCACCAAGGTAGAGATACTTCAAAAACTCCAGTGGACGTAAGCCTAGACAAAGAATAATCACCATATCAACAGCTTATGGGCTGGTTCAGCCCAGTTCCATGACTGGTGGGGCAGAGGGATTTCACAAAATCCATGCTTCCGGAAAAGGGAAACAAGGGACCCCAAAATAATTAAAAACAGCGGCAAGCAATCAGAGGAGAAACAAACTGATATACTAAATACGGTATTGGAATGCAAGATAACACTATAATACAATATAATTAGAATTGAAGTAAATAAATCAAATATAATGAGAGTATCTGAAAGCTGTAGGCCTTACAGTAGTGCAGAGGCAATGTGTGCAACTGGGACAAGAACTGAGGGGAAAAAGGAAAATCAGGTGACTTTGACAGAGGTTATATCACCTCTCTGAGTGCAAAGCCCTCTGGGGTGTGTAGTTCTCTTCTGGACAGGTGCCCGGAACTGGAGCATTAACACTTTAACTCCCAGTACACTACATGATGTTATGATGTGGAATACCAGTAACCAGAAATCATAAAACCATGACACACCAGTCAGTACTTACGAGAGCATTTCCACTGATTGCTTTTAGCCTTTATTTATGAAAACAGAAACTTGCTGGTGTTGTCTAAAAAGTTTAATACTGTGAAATGCCCTCACTAGAAGCAACGATTTTTGCAAGCCTCAGTGATATTAGTGCAACCAGATTAACTCGTTGAGAAAACACACAATGTTCAGCATTTCTTAAGCACCACCTCCTGTTTCATTCTAATTTTTCCACTGCTCCTATAATCTCTAGCTCACTCTTCCTCCTTTCCTGTCCTCTTTTACACATACCATTCCATTTCATACTTTTACATTCTCGTTGGTACCTTTCCCCCACCAGAAACTCTTAGATTGCTTATTGTTTTCCATAGAATCATAAAAATCACAAGGTTGGAAAGGACCTACAAGATCATCTAGTCCGACCATCCTCCCATTACCCTTGCTACTGCAAGACACTAAACCATATCTCATAGCTCCTCATCCAGACACCTGGTGACTCCACCACCTCCCTGAGCAGGACATTCCAGTGCCTGACCACTCTCTGAGAGAAAAAGTTTTTTCTTTATGTCTAATCTAAATCTCCCTGGCACAAGTTTTCCCCATCTGCCCTTTCAGTTCCCAGTTTTTCTCCTGACGTGTCTTTAAACACAATATTTGCTTTCTGCTATGAAGAGGAAAGCAATATTGTTGCTCAAACAGCTTTACACAAACACTTCTCCTTACGGCTGTCCTTCCTTGTAGCTTCTGTTATGATAATATACAAATTCTGTTCAATTTTGTTTAAATGTCACCAGGACAGAACTAGGAATAGCTTTCCCATTATGAAGACACCAGAAAACAAACTTACATGAAACAAAATGTTTGTCATCTGTCCAAAAATAAAAATGAATAAAAACAGGGTCTAAAAATAGTCTTAGATGTTATCTATCAATTATATTTTTAAAGGAGTGGTTATCGTTTCAGTCCTACCAGGTAAGTCATGAACAGAACACATTTCCTTTCACCCATTTTCATCTTTTCCTTATATTTTATTTTTATCTTGATTAGAATTTTTTTTTTTTTACAGAAAAGAATGTTTCAGAAGTATTCTTTTTTTCAGTAAATATTTAGCCCAGTAATATTGCCGTGATAGGTGAAGCATCCAGAGATGTCACAGAATTTTCAGCCCCACTCAGCATTCTCTCGTCACCCACCAGAACTTTTGCAGTCTTGCAGATTTCATAAGTTCCTTGCAACTTAATAGAGATTAAAAAACAAAAAGACTCTACCGTTTAAGACTTTCTTCCCTGGAATGAGATGAACACACTTCAAGCTCTTTACAGCATGAAAATGATATTAAAAACGCATCAGAGCAAGATTAGAACAGTATCAAAATAAGAATAATTTCATCTGTCCCTGGCACACAGAGGTACTCTTCCTACCCAGAAGTTCTGAGTTTGCACCTGCACAGAGAACACTGGGGAGCCCTGTCTGGATGCAAGAGTTAATTTCCCTACTCAGGATAAAGATGTTGAGAAGAAAGGCTGCTGGGTCCTCTTTCTTTAAGCTGCTCTGCCCAGATTACTCATCTCTTTGTCCAGCCAGAATAGCATAAACAGAGCACATTTTCAGATTCAGAGCATATTACAAATACTTGGCATATTTTTAACTCATGCACTAAAACAATAGCATATCAATGAGAAAATAAAAGATAAATGCAGGAAAGAACAAGGACTGACAAATTCCTCTTTCTGAAAGAGGAAAACAAGAATACCATATTAGCATTTAGACATGCTGGTTTTCAGTGTTAATTCCACGTCATTCTCAGATCAGTATCAGAGACAGACCTCGTATTTCAAACACACCCAGATACATGTACGTAGATGCTGCACTGCATGCTAGAGAACTCTTTATTTAAGCAAGAAACTAGCCTGAGGCAAGCACCTCACAAGAAACACTTTCTAATGGATTATCAGCCCTAAATCTTAGCTCGTAAAATTAAGTAGCTGTCAGAACAGATTAATCAACTGTCTTACAGAAAAGAAATCCATATACAGCAGCACTATGCAGACAAATTACTAAACAAATGTGATGTCCAGATAACTCTTCATTTTTAATTAAATTATTAAGTTCAAAGCCTTATTTAAATGGCAAATTCCAGGTATTACTTTGTTAACACCAGTTGCAAATAATAAATGAAAAACATTTGGAGTAAAACCCACCTTCTCTAGCAAAACCAAAAGTAGAACATACCTAAGGGGTAAGTTGCAAAGAAAAACACTGTAAATGCTCACGGTGTCTGGAATAAATATAGAAAACTACTATTACAGATGACTGAAGGTGTCTTTGTACAAGATTTGAGCACCTAAAACATTCCTGATTTTTTTTTTTTCTGTTGTCTGCACTTAGCATGCCAGAGATCTCAAGACATTCTCGTGCTAAAATACACCAGTTCAGTGGTCCTGAGTTGTGACACAAGTGTGGGTATGCCTATGCACGTTCATAGGGATTTTGTCACTTACAACTTTCTGCATGCTATGATGCTTTTTGTACTGTTTATGTGGTACAATTATTGCTCCATTCTTCAGAGATTTACAGATCACAGTTGAACTAAGTTTGATTGGAACAGGGGAAGAAAATATCTACTGCTTACATTCAGTGAAGGTAGGGACTTGCTACGTTCACATTTTTGCTGGCATAATTACATCACAAGTGTGTAAAATCAAGAATTCAAGTCTTTGAATATATATCATAATTTTAGGCTTATACTCCTAGAAAGGAAGTTAATTCAAAAGCAGACTAACCTGACCTTGGTTACACAGTACCTCAGTTCTGTGATCATAGGACAGATGCCACCACCACCACTCCTGAGAATTTTTTTATGAAATTTTGATTCTCTTCTCCGAAACTCTGCCCTAGATAGTGTATTTCTGTCTTTCATGCAAGGAAGAGTCAGTGACTCATCTTATGCCCAGCGGGTTTCATGACCTTTCTTTAAATTTTGTGCGGATTTGAAGTAGACAGATAATACTAGAGCTGGAAAAGTCATTGATTCTATCCTGAAAAACATGCTCAATGGGAAACAGAAGCTGCGGATACTGCACTGCCTTCTATGTGGTCTCATCAGCCTTGTATATGACCAAGGAAACATACTTAGAAAAAAGTTTTAATATCTTTAATATTGTTAGCAAGAGTTACATGATGGATTCTGAAAATATATTCTGGGTTGAAGTAGTAGCACTACCAGAAGAACGTGATTTTTTTTTTGCTGCCCACCATAAATGTCAGTATAATGAAACAGAAATCAATTTTGAAATCCAGTAAAATGAATCTAGGGTAGCAATACATGAATGGTTGACTTGTGTTTATTTACCTATGTATTTGAGCATTTCTATACTTAAAGAAAAGAGAAAAACCTGATAGAGGCTTTTTCTTTTGTGTTTTGCTGAACTAGCAAAATCACTGAAGGTTAATACAATTAGGTCACAGATAAAGTTCTTGATAGATGAGGCTGCAGTGACACTGAAAAATGAGGTGCCTATTCTATTAGAGATATTTCTGCATGCATCACAATTAAGGGGGGTACAGATATGAATATGGTAGCAGTTGAGAGAAAAAGAAATGGTTCATACATTTATCAACTATTAAAAAAAGATATTTAAGGCAAAACAAATACTAGCAGAGAGACCTTCCTTCTTATGATAAAGAACATCTGTATGGCAAAGAGATATTGGATTGGAAAGATTATCACGTTACAAAACAGAAATGAAAAAAAGAGTTTACCTATGTCCTGGGCTCACCAAAGAGTTCCCAAAGGGAGAATCTCCAGAGAGAGAGCTTTCCTGATGGGGAGTCAGCCCTTAAATGGGGTCTAGGAGGCTCCACCCCTTCCAGTCACTCAGGTGAAACTGCGTTCACCTGTGCCCCTGTGGCTGACTCAGCACTTGCCTCAGGTGGTCAATCAGAGGTTCAGGCCGTGATTCAGCTGTTCCCATACTAAGGTCAATGTATAGGACAGCATTCATAGAGTACACTGGAGCTGGGAAATCCAGAAATGCTCCTGGGGTGGGATTTGCCTGTGAAATTTTTCCTGTCAGAAGAGATAAAGGAACAGGGAGGCTGGAGCAGTCCACAGTGCGGGGTCTTGTGCGTGTGGTGGAGTGAACCTGCCCATAAAATGGATGAAGACACTACAGATGGTGTGAACTCTTAATTACAAATTAAAGGTAAAATGTCTTTCTTGGCTTTCATTTATTCTTGAGCTGTAAGTCAAAGTATTTTTAAAAAGCTTTTATTTTTCTCCCAGAAAAGTCTACAGACATCAGGAGTAATGGGAAAGAAAAAAGGTGAGTTTTTCTGGAACCACATAAGATACAGAACAAAAAGTGAAGAAGCTAAAGGGGGTTGTTTCACATTTCTATCTGGATTAGCTACCCTTTTATTTAGAGGCAAGAACAAGACAAATACCAGTAAATATAATAGTTAAGCACAAAACATTTACATCAGCTCTTTCCCATATGAATTCCACAATATCTAACATCACTGCGTTCAAAAGAAATCTTTGCATTTGACTCCTCTTTTTCGCAAACCCTGCAGTACCGTAATTATAGGAAACTCATTTTTTTGTAAAACCTTGTGGAAGTTGTACAACTGATACTGAAATTATCATTCACATCTCACTACTCAAATTCAGAGATTGTGTGACTGCAGAAGAGTCACTTCCCCAGGGAAAATGAATGGAAATGAGCTACTAATTTCATTTTGCACAAAAAGTGTCGAATTTTGAGAAAACGTTTGAAACCCTGGGGGAAATCATGTTTTTTTTCATGCAGATAATATTGGCAAGTCCACAGTACTACATACTTTCTGCTTGGAAATCTTTGTCAGCAGTTGTAGCTTCACAAAATAACAGGCTAAGGTTCCCGCCCTGCCACAGCTGTAAACTACATATATTTTAAAGTTCTTGTCTTGGATTTTTTGTTTGTTTTTCATTTTATGCCCTTTAATAATGCTTGTAGATCAATTAAAATGGATGGCAGCTTTCAATCACAGCCATAATTATCTATTCCTCTGCTAGTATCAAGCAACCCTGGAGTTTATTTGACTGATATAACTTTTATAACCAGGACTCCATTTTGCTTTCCTAGATCATAGAGGAATTATCACTCATTGGTGTGTTTTTACTTAATGTCACTTATCATAGATCACAGGCACAGTGACATCTTCTGTTAAAAAAAGATTACATTTATAAACCAGGAAATATTCCCTAGGTTAACCAAGCAAACATATCTTGCTAGATCAAAGAAAAATGAAAGTTAATTTCAAAAAATAGTTTTCCAACTCTTTAGTAGAATGATATATGGAGAATTATCACAAGAGGATTTTCATGGCATCACGAATCATCTCATGTACATGAAACATAATTATTCTTTAAACATGGACCACTCTAAGTTAAGAATTCTGTGTTCTTATTCACCTCTACACACTGAAGAAGACATGTACTCAAACTGGGCACCAACCAGGTGACCATTATAAATACTTTGGTAAATGCACATACTGTTTTCAGAATGCCATGACTTTCTAACAAGCAGATCTCATTACTGGAAATACTATTTTAACACTTCTAATTTATAAGAGCAATTATAACTCCAATGACTGCACTTGAAAGGAAAAATAAATGTTTATACAATTTACTAAGGAAATTTCTAGGCATGGCTGTTAGGATTTTTCCAAATGATAAGTATTGTTCTGAGCCTCATCCAAGGGTTTCAGCTCAAGAAATGACTATAATAATCAATCCTTTACTTTAGGACCAACCAGAAAGTATGCATAAGCTATAAATCCAAGTGGATAACGCTGCCAGCAGGGCTTCCAATGGGATCTACTAACCTTTTAAGCAGATTCTCTTCTCTAAATAGCCTAAACATAGGCGTAAAGTGATCATTGTCATGATTATAAGAAAAAAGTACACTAAATGAAGCAATAAGACCGAGGTGTACAAAGATACTAGACTTATTTCCATTCCTGCTCTCACTCCAACAGGAGAATAAGTCAGATTTGTAGTCTTAGCTGTAAAGTTCTTGAAAGCAATACTGTTTCATGAAGGTATCTATCTTGAGTCACTATGAACTGAGAGATGAATTTGATAACTTATATCTCCCCAACGAAGGAAGCAGCATGCTGAAAATTCTGCTCTCATACTAATCAGTGCTGCAAGCCAGCCTTCTCAGCAAAAGGCATGAATATTACTACTGCTGCTTCCTTCCCATACTTTATCTGGCTCTGGAGAGCTACGTGAAGATATATAGCAGCAACTTTTCTAGTTGGAGATGTCCCATTTATCACCTGCTCAGATGCGTCCAACTTGAAGAGACCACAAGGTGCTTTATAACTAGTACCATGTTAACACACACACGCAGGACATCAGGCTGTCTTACAGTGAATTAAAATATTTTGGGGCAGGTTTCTCTACTGGCTCTGGTGTGTTTTCTCCCTGCAAATACTACCTAGAGCCCAAGAAAGCTGATGATTGTCTTTCTGCTGCAAAAGGCTCTTGAATACCCTCTGATTTCTTTGTACAAATCCCATAGTGGCTACCAAGCATGAACAGAACTGTTTTCTGTAATAGATGACAATTGTTTTCGTTGTGGTTATTTTATTTGATTTTTGGAGATTCAGTGGATATTACGGTTTCTCAGTGAACTGCCTGGTTCTCAACTTATTCCATTTTGTTATTTCTGATACTGTCTAGCTAAGGATCATTTGACAATCAAATAGATGAATCTCTTAAAAATGGATGAAATTTGGGATCTTGATTTCTTCCAGTAGGGCAATATGATTCAGTGCAGAGAAACTACTGGAGAGCATTAAAGTGAACACCAATTCACTAAGCATACTTGCAAATGAGCTTATGATTCCCAACTAGTTTTCCCCAGGAGCTATAGTTTTGTTTCTGACACACACACATCAGAGCTGCCTATCTTCAGTTAACAGAGTATATAAATTACTATTTTTTATTTTTTTTTTGTCTCTGGGTAGAGAGAATGATGATTACCAGAGTACATTTCTATCTCCTATTTTTTTGAACATTTATTTTTATCATTTATTTTTAACATTTAATTTTTATCAGAATTTTTATCTTTTCTTTTTTTTTTAATCAAATGAAATTGGGCAGGGAAAAGCTAATGTCCTAAATTAAGAAAATCAACTATTTACTGTGGAAAGCAAATGATGCTCTAGAAACAGCATCTCCTCCGTATATACATGAAATCCTGGTTTGCTTTTCACGCCTTTACTCAGAGGCACTCGAAGATCCTATGCTGCTAATGATCTTGCATTGTTATCATCCATGCCACATGGCTTTTTCTCTGCTCACACCTTTGCTATCAAGGAAGGTTTATTTGCAGCTCCACAGGTTTTCCCCAGTTTCTGTTAGAAGCTGTAGTAAGCTATCTGTTCCAAGGCTGAATGCTCATAGCTAACTGCAAGACTCAGCTCCAGGAAGGGTGGGTTAGGAGCCATGTGGTTTGCTCTGAGGTCTGGTATCACTCCAGAAACCACTTGCAAAATGATACTCCCTCTTGGTGTGCTTTGAGAACCGCTTCAGACTTGCCATTCAGCATATATCCCTTTCTGTGGATTCCGACTGAAATATGTATTAACAAAATTGCACACACACATGTACAGTTGATTCTGGTTAGCCTCAAGCTTTCTGCAAATTTCCTGCTCTGGCTTTAGGAGCTGGGATTTGCCTGAGCGTCTGACTGCAGTGTTTGTAATATCACTTTTTCAAAGACAAGTCTCTGCAAGGGGAGGTGAAAAAGTACACACAGCATTCTGACACAGCTGTTCCTGACTCCTGGGTAAATGCTTTGTTTTTGTTTTCCTTCCCCCTCTCCCTTCCCCTTGTTTTTGAAGATTTAAAATCATAAACAGAGCACAACTGTTGGATCACTTGCAGAAGTAAGGGTACAGCGTTGTATGATGTTTCAGACTTTTACATTCACTACTATTACAGATACGCCAAAAAACTTGGGTTGGGGGGTTTTTCTTAATGTATAGACATGGCAGACAAAGAGTCATCTCCGATTTGCAGCCTGGGAAGGGTTAACACAATCCTTTTTTGGTTAATGAGACAAAAAGAATAAACACTTCCAAGTTAAAAATAAGAAGGAACCATTTCAGACAGTCATGTATATCATGGGTACAGACAGCAGTCCGAATTAGGGCTGACAGATCTTTTAGCCTCGTAAAATACAGAGAACGCTGTATGTACCTGGGAGGTGGAGCAGACAGAAGGATAGGCTAGTAAATATGTTGTAACCCAAGAGGCTTTTCTCCTGTTTTCAGGGCTTCTCCCTCTAGTCATGGGAAGAGAGGAGCAGAAGTGAAGTCTTCTACAGCATCAGCTGTACTACTGGTACAGACATGAGGGCACAGAAACTCACAGCAGTGATGGCACTCTGTGAAAGTAGCCAAATGTTATTTTAATTTTTCATTAAGTGTCAAGCAATTATTTTTCTCTCACTTTCAGCTTCCCAAACTGTGTGAGAAACAGCCTGGGGAGTCTGTAGCTGTAGGACTCCTAAATATATATTCATAGCACTTCAAATTCCACCTGGGGGAAAAGCTACTTGTATATAAATGCTGTCATCTACTATCTCAATTCAGATAGGTGGCTTTCCTTCCTGAAGAAGAAAAAAACTCTATCTTTGAGTACACACCTTTTGGGAAAATAGGTGTTAGATATGTGCCTTATTCCTTCAGTTTCATTCTCTGTCATTCACTGGTAGCAAAAGTTAAAGTCAAAAGATTACCCATCCCCACTAAATTGCAAATGTAAGAAAATCAAGAGCCAAGAGATCATATGCCCTTTTATCTACTTTGGAGAATCTGTCCCTAAGATCTGCTTGTGGAAAGATGAGCAAAAGTGAAGTCAACATTTCCAAGTGTCTACAGATATAGACATCAAATGGGACTTCTTTTTCCTCTGAATTTGTTTTGATGCATCTGGAGGTCAGGAAGTAGCTCAGAATTGACACTCAAAATGTCTGATTGTTGCTGCCAGGTTTGATTGTTGATGCCTGATAGTTGATGCTGGGATATCAAGACAGATCTCCCAAGAAGCCTGTAGTGGAGGAGGAAGGCAGCCCCAACTCAATGACTGCATGCTCAAGCTTCAGCCAAGCTTTCTTAATGAGAAGAGTGACCACCAAGGCAACTGTAAGGACACAAATGTCTGCTCGCTGCCCACCTGGCACTAATCCCTTTAAGGAAGACAAGTGGAGAAACTTTCAGCCGTGTGCCAACAGCTCCAAATTTGCATAGCATAGCTCCTCTCCTGACAAAAGCAACCCCATAGGGCTACTCAGCCACACACTAAGAATGTTTGACATATCTACATCTTTGCTTTTCCTTCTGCTCCCCCACCACCTCTCATTCCATTTGAAACCAGTGCTGCCAACATGAAACTGAGCTCTGTAAAAAGCAAGAGGTAGGCTTTGGATGACTAACTTAAATTATTAGTCAAAAATATTAACTGAGAAGCTTTTGGAACTGATCCATTGAGTGTTTATAAAGCATGAAGAGAGAGTCTATATCAACTTTTTCCTAATGGCAGTGATTGGGTTCTGATGCATCTTCCTCTCCACTAGCTTTCCATCTATTACATTACTCTATCCATGAAGCACATTGAATTACTCCTTTTAAACAAACTGGAAATCTCAGTGAACCAAAGAACAGCATGCAACTTAAGATTATAGTTTTTATACAATTATTAAGCAAAGCATACACTACATGCATCAAGCTGCAGTGAAAAGAACCTCCACAGTTCAATTGCTGTAATTACCTCTCCAATGGCTCTGAGGCCAAAAGGTCTCCTCCTGACCTACTACTTGAACACTTTCTAAGCTTCCCTAAAAGCTATATTATATAAATGTCATAGGAAATAACGCTTGCTTCACTGTGAGATAATTTTACCAAAAGCTTTAATTTATTCAGAATTGGGAACATCGTTTTGCCTATCATACCTCTACCCTGAATAGTGAAGATGATTATCCAAAAGTGCTCTGGTTCACAGCAGGCATTCTTACAAAGAGCCACCTCATCCCAGAGACTGTCTCCAACAGAAGCCAAGAAGGAATACAGAAATAAGGCTGGGAAAATAGTGTGATTTTCATCTAGCATACTCTGCACTTCAAACCAGTTTGCAGCTGAGAGGTTTCCTGACCTGCAGTTCACATCCCTTTTAACTGATGTAAATTAGTACCCAAAGCATCCAGTGGTAAGAGTGCTATTTCTTAACACACTCTGTGAAAAGCCACTTAAAAAATATTCAAGTCTGCCACCCACTAACACATGGATGCAGTGGTCAACCCACAGAGCATTCAAATAAGGTTTTCTGGAGCACCACCAATGCTTTGTCAGAGTGCTCTGCAGGAGAAGGACCTTGTAAGATGAACGAGCATCACATTAATATCTAGCACAATTATTGCTACATGTTAACTTTTTAAAGGCATCTTGTATGCTTCTCATTTCCAGTCCCAAAACAAAACAAAAAAAAATCAAGAAGAATGATGCAACTTTATGTAACAACTTATAAAAATAAAATCATAGTAACAAATAGTATTACCTAAACCAGTAACAAATAATGCATCTCTTTCCCCCAAAATTGTTGTGTGTTACAACAAGGAAGGCTGACAAACTACAGTTAGGAACAAAGCAGAAGATGTTTATGTGCACAAATTAAGATCCATCCACTACCATGCTGGAAATAGTCATCCCATTGTCAGCACCAAAGGCTTGAATTGTAAAAGCAGGTGATCCTGCCCGTGATGCAGATTCCTATGGAAAAAAAACAACACTGCTTGTAGCTCCCACAATGGCCATACTATGTAGATTTGCATAGGTCTGCTCTAAGTAATAACAGAGACTGTGGTCTCACTGCACCAAAACATCCCTGTCTTGAGGGATTCTGTATGGGCCAGAAGCCTTTGAATAAGGAGGGCACTAGGCAGAGCAGGCAAATGGAAGTGATGTTCTGCCCAACCCAGCACCTAATCACTTCACAGCTTTTTAAAATCTGACATGGTTCCTTCCAAGGTAAAGAAAAAATCTCCGAGGACAAGAATCCTAGTTCTGAGAGCTCTGAGAATAGAGACTGTTTGGGGTATTTGCATCAAAATGAGAGGTTATTTGGGCATACAGTTATGCAGGCTGGGGTCCCATGTAAGGCTGTCCATTTGTATGGGCATGGCAGGGCCATACGTCCAGGTGGAGGCCAGTCATAAGTGCTGTCCCCCAGTGGTCCATCTTGGGATTGGTGTTTGTTCAACTTTGAGAAAAGAAGGCTCCAGGAAGACCTCATTGCAGCTCTCCAGTACTTGAGGGGACTTTATAAACAGGAGGGAGACCAACTTTTGACGTAGCCTGATGGCATTAAGACAGTGAGGAATGGCTTTAAACTAAAAGAGGGGAGATTTATGTTAGGAGGAAATTCTTTACTCAAAGGGCAGTGAGGTGCTAAAAAAGGTTGTTCAGAGAAGCTTTGGATGCCCTATCCCTGAAGGCATTCAAGGCTGGGTTGGACAGGCAGTACAGGGCCCCCTCCTGGTGGGTGGCAGCCCTGCCCACTGCAGGGGGTTGGAACTGGATGATCTTTAAGGTCTCTTCTGACCTAAGCCATTCTATGATTAACTACTTTTGTTTTACATTTCCCACAATAATGTAGTTATAGACACGTGCAGTGGAATCCCTGTGCTCCCAGAGCACAGAACTTGATATCATATCTCAAATTCCTCTGGTTGACTTTTTACCTTGTAGCCCTGTGATGGAAGCCAACTGTGTGCTCAGATACGATTTCAGTTGCTACTAGCTTGTTTTCCTGTTACTCAGGTGTCCTGGTTTTATCAGTATTCCATATCAGGACATCATGCATCAAGCTGTTTGGTGTCGCAGAGCTGAACTTCTGGCAGTCTCAGCTATTCTCACATGGGTTCTGGCTCTTCAAGAGGAAGATACACTAAGAAGAGACAGACTACAATTCCCAGAAGTCTTTGTTACTCCCCAGCTGATTTCCATTTTTGGATGAAGAGCCAAATCTTTCTGCCCTTCCAGGAGACCACCCGTGCGTGCCTGCCGACGACTCAGACTCACACTCTCCTCTCATTTTGGTTCGTTTTATTTATTATTCTTAATTATTCTGTATTATTTCACATTCCTTTAAATAAATTAGTTTCCTTAGCTCAATTGAGTCATTTTTTCCTAACTGTTCCCTCTTCTCCCTCGGGGAGGGAGGGATGCCATGTGATTAACTCTTCAAATCAGGACATCAAAAGGGAGTGTAGAGTGTCTCTGATGTGATGTGTGATAAACATTGGACGAGACTACATTGTGTTTAAGCAAATAAATCTTAAGGAAAATAAACAACAGGGCTTTTACATACATACATATATGCTCAAATATAATGAATAAAATAGTACTGAGACATATGCAGTGCAAGAGACTAACAGAAATTATGAAAAATTTTCAGTCAAACCTTGTGCATTTAAACACTCACACCTGTAAGGACACCATAACACACATTACTTGTGTCTTGAGTATGAGGACATCTGTCAAATCCAAGCTACAGCCTGAATCTCAAATGAGATGAGATCTCAAGACTTATTCTTTCCCTACGGGCTCCTTCTTCAGGTGAAGGGGTCTGATCTACCAGACTGTGATGTTTTGGTAATTTGCTGTGCTCTCCATCCCACAATCCTCTCTGTGCTGGGGTCTGAGAAAGACTAAATTCAGCACAGCTTCATGCTCTGTTACTCAGTTGGCAAAAAACTTTCCTGTCTAACTACAGTGCAGTTGTTGCCAGAGCTACTGAAGGGACTCCAGTCACAGATCTACCAAGATGCCTCATCTACATATCTTCTAAAGCATCTCTTCTCTGACACATTACCATATAACATCATGAGAATCTGTAATTACTTCAGATAAAAGAGTCAGCCACAGCACAGCTTATTCATAAGCTAGCAGGCATGTTTACTGTCAATAATTTCTATAACAGGTAAAATGATACAGTACAGAGTAGGTCTCAGTATCTAAAACTCATCAAAAGCTTGGTGACACATGGTTTGTAAGCACTGGGACAGTTAATGGCTTGCTTTTTCCTGTGTATTTTGTGTTTTCTGCAAATCAAAAGCAACCAGTTCACTTTCTTTCATTCATCCCAGCACTCACTGAATAATATAATGG
>PPHD01011799.1:1549-18526 GCA_002909625.1 Bambusicola thoracicus
TTTTTTTTTTTTTTTTTTTTTTTTTCCTCCTGTTGCCCATTCTGTGCTGAAATATTTCTACAGCATTTTCTTAAGGTCACAAGAAATCCATGTACATGTGCACAAATGTCAACTTAGACAACTATCAAAACTCCTGTGATATCAGTAGGCTATGAAACAAAATTAGGGCATATATTTATAGAAGAGAGAGAGAGAGAGAGAGAGAGAGAGAGAGAGATAATCTCTTCAATCCAATACCTGTTTGCTCTACAGTGTAGGAAGCAGCATTCCAGATATGGAAAAGTAAAATAAACAGCAACAGAATTAAAGTCATTTTTCTGTTTTGTCTACTCACGCTCTCCACATTAAATAAAAAGCCATGCTTAAGCCCTCAACTACTGTTAAATATTGAGGTGGCATACCTGATATCAATGCAGTTCTCTTATGCATATTTAAATAACTGTCTTCTCAGTCATGTAATTCACTTTCATATGACAAAAGAATTGGGCAATTCTCCACAATATTTCACAGTTTGAAAATAATGCAATTATCACTTCAACCACATACCACTTATTCTCATTGTGGCTTCTATTTTTTGGGGGAGAAAAAAAAAAAAGAAAAAAACAAGAAATTCCAATGATTTTGCTGACCATTTGTATGCCACGGTATTTTTATATAAATAAATGCTGAAAAATCTCAAGATTTATGTATTTTTTCCAAAATAAGTTATATTTCCCCCCCAATATTATTATCTGTTTTCCTGTAATATGACTTCATCAGAACAGAAGTAAATATGAAAATGGGTGTATTCCACTAGTTACTTGTGTTTCCAGTTCACTTATGGACATAAGGGAAAAGGTTAACATTCAATCTACTACTGAGTTAAGTGGTTACAAGATTTTGTTTATTTGTTTGTTTTTGTTTTGTTTTTCCAAACTGCATAGTTTTGTCAGTGCACTTGGTCTGACTGGGAAATAAAACAAAGCATGTGCAAATTACTATTGCATTAGGATGAATATGCTCAACATAGAATTGGCTGTTTTATAGAGTCTGAGAATGTACTGTAGTTCTGTACTCATACAAAAAGTATTGAAGTATTAGTCTTTTCATTTTCATCATGAAAGCATCATAATTCTAATTTTGTTGTATTTTACAAGTGTTCAGAATGTGTCATATAATTAATATCATGTTGTAATCATAATTTTAACATTATTCATTTGTTTGCATTAAAACAGAGCTTGCCATGCAACACGTTTATTCATTTAGTTGCACCAACACAGTGTTGTACATTATTTAATCAGTACAGTTTTTAGTTATCAAACTTCATAGTATTCAGATGCATTACTTCATCTATAAGCAACAGTCACTACTAGCATGGATTGTATGACTTTCATAGACCACAGGTGAAGAAAAAGAGACAGTCAGGTCAGACCTGGATCCAGGTGTGGCTGCACCAGGACAGAGTATTGGGAAAAAAAAATCATCTCCCTCAACCTGACAGCATTTTTTTTCTCCTAATGCAGCTCAAGAGGCCATTTATCTTCTTTGTCCCAAGGTGGTATGGCTACCACATACCAGGTAGTGCAGCAGGACCTCCATGTCTCTCTCTGCTGTGCTGTTTTCAAGCTGATCACTCCCAAGTGGAGTTCCTTCAGAATGGTAACAAAACCATGTAGTGCGTCCGCCACTCCTCACAGATTTCTGTAATCTCAAAATCTGTTGATGAGGTAGCCTGTTCCATTGCCTAGGTCAGATGTGAAGAGTCCATAGATTGTATGCCTCAGTATTAATCACTAATGACAGACCTCCACATGGACTTTGTGACATTGATTGCAATCCTCTGGGCCTAGCCTATTCAACTGGTTTTTAGTCTGCCTGAAATTGGTAGCTATTTGTCTAACATGTATATGTGGATGTTGTAGGAAACTGTGGCTAAAGCCTTACTAAAATCCTGTTACTAAACAACAGCCACTGCTCTCCCCTTGGGGTTATCAGGATGAGTAAGCCTGATTTGGCCTTCATAAATAAACACAGAACTCCCTCCAGTCCTTTGTGTGTTTGGAAATGTTTTCCACTGTTAGTTATCCACCTCTGGCCATGGGACTGAGGTGAGGTTGTTGAGGATATTGCCCCCTTTGCTACAATCTTTCAAAGATAGCCAAGAGTTATCTTGCAGTAATATCAACAACCTTCCTCAGAATTCATGGTTGCAAACTATCAGTTTCTTTAAGTACTCTCTTAACCTTATGTTCCCCTAAAAAAAAAAAAAAAAAAAAAAAAAGCAATTCTTCCTTGTTTCAAACTTCCCTGTGCTTTCAAAGGCCTTGGATACCTGAATGCTCATATTACTGGTGAAGACTGAGACAAAAAAAAATATTAATTAACTTGGCCATTTGTATGTCATTCGTTACCAGATTCCCTGTCCTATTCATCAGTTTGTCTGTATTTTCCCTACTACTTGTATTACTCAAGTTTTATGAATTTAATAATTTATATCTGGATTCCACACAGGTGAAACAGTGTATAAAACAAACTTTGTCTATACTAGTTGCTAACTGTTGGAGAGGCAGGTGGTGAACTCAGAATCCAACCAATTTTAAGGTTTTATTTTGTAAGGCATTTCTTTGAAATATCTCACCTCCAAAAATACTTACTTTTGCATTCTATTATGTCCTGAGAGTCCCCATAAAAAAAAAAAAAAAAAGTGATAGATGTGCACTTTCATAGTTTGTAGCTCTCTGAAAAATCAGATTTGTATAAATAATTATTTCCATTATATCAATAATGGAATATTCAAACTTTAGAATGGATATTCAAACTTTAGAAATGAAACACAAGACAGGACAGAAGTCTGCAGTCATGTCTTTTAGCTTTTTCTATCCCGATTGTTGGAAGCATCCTTCTTTTCTGTATGTGGCTATGAACTTCTTAAAAACATAAGACGTTTTTTCCTGTTAATATAACTTCTCAAAAATCAATTATCCACTTAATTATGATTATGTTAATGAAGAAAATTATAAGAGTTCTGAAGAACTTTCTGAAGTTACAGCATAATCATTTGAACCCTAGTCTAAATAGATGAATAAATGAACAAATAAGGACCAAAATTTCTTAGAAACAAAACAAACAAACAAAATCCTTAATATTTAAGAATGAAAATAAAAAAGACAACATACCGATAGAATTTTTGTATGGTCTATTAGGAATTATTATCAAGAAAATTAAAAGCTTAGGAAAAACTGTGTAAAACTAGGGAAATGTTGCAGTTTTCTAATTCCATCCTTAAAGTTTCCATGCTCTGGAGTGTGTAAGTAAAATCTCGTTAGAATAACTGAAATCCATTTTAAATAGCAAGTTAATAAAGAAATTATGATGATACTTCTTAAAATAGTCTGATTTAAAAAATTGCTAAATTACTTTCAAAGAACGTAGTCAATTTCTGAATATACTGAATCATAGAATAGAATAACAGAATCAGAGAATGGCCTGGGCTGAAGAGGACCTCAAAGATCATCTACTTTCAACCCCCATGCTGTGGGCAGGGTTGCCAACCACTAGAGCTAGCTGCCCAGAGCCACATCCAGCCTGGCTTTGAATGCCTCCAAGGTTAGGAAATCCACAACCTCCTTGTGCAACCTGTTCCAGCGCATCACCACTCTGAGTGAAAAACTTCCTCTTAAAAAGTACATATAATATTTGACAAGGAGACACTAATTAAAATGAAATACCTCTTGAATACTGATTTAATACTACTTTTCTCAAACAGGTAAGTATTAACTTATTTCCATTAATGTTTCACCCACCAATTTTATATGCAGTATTTCACCATGTGTAAAAATGATAGAATAAGCATTTAATTTTTTCTGTATTGTTAGAAAAAACTTATCTGTTTTGTTCTCTATAGTGGATTTTTAAAATGTGATATTTTTAATAGCGGGATTTACTTACTTATTTAGGCTTAAAGAGGGCAGAAATTGGAAGTATTTGTTAGGGTCTGTTTCGTAGTAGATTATTCACAAAAGAATAACTCATTTGGTTCTTCTGTTCATTTGGTTGTTCCTTTTTGTTAAATATCAATTACAGTTTCTATCATCCCCTCTAACATTATGTTGTTTAGTGTGTGGAGTTATGGCTAGGTTTGTTAGTTATTTATAATCATTGAATCAGCATTATTATAATGTTTGAGTGGAAAGGACTCCCAAAGGTAATCTAGTTCAATTCCTTTGCAGTGAGCAGGGACATTGACAGCTGGAAAAGGTTGCTCAGAGCCCTGTCCAGCCTGGCTTGAATGTCTCTATGGACAGATTGGAAAACAAAAGAAAATAAAACAAAAGAAACAAACACAAACAGCATGGCAGTTTTTTGGTGCTGGTAAAAGTTATTTCTCTATTATTAGTTTATTGGAATATTGATTCATCATTTTTGTTTCAGAAAAGTATGACTAGAATAATATGATACAAATTCCAACAGCTGATTTCAGTGAGAACAAAAAATCTAAACCTCTGATTGATGTATTTCAATATGCAGATATTTAAATAAATTTGATTTGAAAAAAAGCATGACTTTTCTATTACTAGTAAAAAGCCACAAGCTACATATTGACCTGACAGTATACTGTCTCAAGACTCATCTTGCTTTGACCTGAGCTGATTTTAGTTTTCTCTAGCTACACCAGCATGACTGCTGCCTCATGTATGTTGGACCTTATCTGTGAATATTATGTGTAACACAGGTTGGAAATATGTAGTAGCTGAGTAGCGAGTATTAGCTTTCTGGGATGTGAGGAGGCTACTGCATAATTTTAACTAATAGCTCATGTGCAAAGATAGTTTGATGGCTATCAATGAACAAAGTGCAAGTAAACAGAATATGTCAGAAAATATGCAGAAACAATAAATCCGATGCAAAACTGCAAAGGATGAAACTCCAATCACCACTATTGTACTCCTCTTGGGGATGAACTCTGTATTCTGATGCCTTTTCGTTACTTAATCCCCACTCATTTTACTGTAGTGGGATTTGCACTGGTGAACTTAGGACCCAAAAGACTACTGAAAATATACAGATATCACCATTTAATCAAAAACAAGTCAGTGACAAAAAATGTATGCAATATGTACTTCAGTCTGAGATGCAAACACATACTAACCTACTCCACTTCTATAGTATTCTTGTTAGCTCTTATTATTCAACTGTAATTGTAGGTTGAAAATTTAACTTTTCTTAAAATGTTATTCATTAGACTAAGTACTCATACAGACTTCTAGCCTCAATAAAAGATCATAATACTTGGAAGGAAATTGTGCTGAGATTGAAACAGCTAGTTAGGTGACACTGACATTTTGCATAATGGCTTTTAAAGCAGACCAGTTGAAGTAGTTCTTATAGTGTGACATTTCTTCAAAATACACCTTAGCCCTTCAAGAGCACCAAAGTCTTATCAAGTTGCTACAAGTAATCACCAAAGTTCTTCACCTGAATCCAAATGCATAATGGTCCAAGTCTTTCCTGAGCTGATTTGAACTCATAAGCCCTCTCTGAGGGCAGAAGGCTTTTATATTTATTTGATTTTTTTCCCCCTGCCTTGATATGAAGGTCATATTAAATGGAACAACATAGTATGAAGATGTGCAAGGTTACAAGGCTTGCTGGGATAGTAAAAGAAAGAAGCTTGGACTGTGCAGATAGCACGACACTTGCTGAGATCAAATTTAGAGATGACACCAAATTGAGGGAGCGCACTTGATTCTAAAAAAGAAAAGAAAAAAAAAAGTGGCAACAAATGCAGCAATAAATCACTATTTTCAGTCCCCAATTATTCTTCTTTGAAAAAAAAAAAATGTATATATATACGTATGTATCAGGATTTATTATTAGTAAGCTTAGGAAGCGTGGGATAGATGAGTAGACAGTGGGGTGGACTGAGAACTGACTGAATAATAGAGCTAAGAGGATTGTGGTCAGAGGCACACAGTCTAGTTGGAGGCCTGTAGCCAGTGGAGTTCCCTACGGATTTGATATTGGGACTGGTCATGTTCAACATACTCATCAATAACCTTGATAAAGAGACAGAGTGCACCCTCAGTAAGTTTGCTGATGGTACACCAGAAAGCTGTGCTGTCATTCAATAAGACCCGGAGAGCTGGGTGGAAAGGAAGCTCATGAAGTTCAATAAGGGTATATGTAGGGTTCTACATCTGGGGAGGATTCATTATATGCACCAGTACAGGTTAGGAGCTGATCTGCTGGGAAGGAGCTCTGCAGAAGAGGACTTAGGTGTCTTGGTGGATAAGATGTTGACCATGAGACAGTTGTGTGCCGTTGTGTCCCAGAAGGCCAATGATATCCTATATATTCTATATTCCTTTATACCTATTTGGCCCATCATGATAGAAACCTTATTGGATTCTTTTTTGTAGCTGTTGTTGCTCTTTTAGTTTCTTTGCTTTATAGTTTATCTTTTTTATTGTTATTATTATTATTACAAGGTCAAAAGACACACTGAGATAAAAACAATAGCTATTCACATATTTTGGAACTAATCATCGTATTTTCTCTATCTCCAGTCTAGAACTGAGGAAACACTGAAGAATTTAAGGAAGGCTGGAGTCACAAACGGTTAGGAAATAAAATTTCTTTTTCCCTTATTCTTCCTTCTTCCAGCTTGCATTCCCTGTCTACCACTGTATAAAATAAAACATATAAAAATAAAACTTTCTATATCATTCTCATAGGCACACCAGGTAGGTTTACTAATTGCAAAATTTAATTATAGCACCCATCCTTCATTTTATCCCTTGTGATTTACATGATGACCTTTCATAAGCTGATCCATCATGTCTTTCTGACTTATCCTCCGTCCCGGCTTTTGTATATGAAATAAAATTTCTGCTAAAAAATAAATATTTGTCTGACTAGATGCTTTTTGTACATAGTTAGAGAAATTGTAGAAAACTATCCAAAATCCAACTGGAATATGAACAAACACCATAAAACAGTACCAGATAAATAAGGAAACCTCAGTGATCCTCGTTGCTTATTGACTTTGTAAGGAAAATTTTCTGAAGGTCACGCCTGACTGAAAAAGTTATTTAAGTTGTAAGGATATGTAGACAGAAGAAATCTGCTCCTTTACACACATCTGGTCAAAGACCTTTTCTAACACACACAAAAAAGAAAAAAAAAATACTAAGGAAGGGAGGAAATGATAGGAACGAAGTCTATTCAGTTATACTAATCAGTGAGAACATGTGAAAATATAGGAATGTTTATTTCAAAGTTATCTGACTGAGGCCTTCTATGTTGAGTGAAAGATAACAGAAGTACCCATTGATAAGGAAAGAGATTAAAACTGAGAATTTTGATTCAGGTAAGGTTGTTTGTGTGTGGATATCTGGATTGTTATGACAATAAATAAAGAAGGGGAAGTGATAAGCTAAATTCTGTGACACAGACCTGACAATGCACACACAGAGACAATGTGAAGAAACAAAGCTCCCAGTCACGCTAGCTGATGAGCTATGAAAGTACAGATGCCACTTCCAGGTAGACCAAACTTCACCTTTTAACTGACATGATAGTGAACCTGGAGGGTGGGCCAGGCTGGGAATGTGCAGAATCTGCAGAATTCTGCAAATCCATGGGTGATGTGGAGGGAGAAGGGGTAACAAGAGAAGTAAAGACATAGAATAGGTAGAAAAGTGTACTAAAAGACTGTCTACAAATAAAATGTTTCCAGTCAGTAGCTTTGTCTGCCTGAACCCTGTGCCTTGATCATTGCAGTATGTCCTGTCTTTTTTTATATTCTCATTAAATCTTTACTCTCTGTGCATTCACATTTCTCTCCTGTGCATCTGTGTGCTGCAAGAAAAATGTGCCATCTAGTTAAAAGGTCTGTTTGTGCATGTGTGAAGGTTGGTACCAACTTTTGGAGTCAGACTTAGGGACTGTTTACCATGCCCTGTGATGACACCTACTGGAGCAAGTGCAGGGTCACTGCTGAGACGTGTGT
Source organism: Bambusicola thoracicus (assembly GCA_002909625.1). Taxonomy (NCBI): domain Eukaryota; kingdom Metazoa; phylum Chordata; class Aves; order Galliformes; family Phasianidae; genus Bambusicola; species Bambusicola thoracicus. The sequence continues at coordinate 9,540 of PPHD01011799.1, forward strand.
GAGTGGAATCACTGACAGCTACCAGGGCCAGGTCAAGAGTGTAGGACCATGTGTGCAGTGTCAGCTACTCCAGTGAGTGGAGGTCACTCCCACTGGGGCTGAAACTGTGTGCTCCCAAACTAGCAACTGTGGAGGGCAGGGACCAAAGTGACTGGTCTTTTGTTTGTGTATGTGACTAGAAAGGATTAAATACTAGCTACTGGAGGTACTTTTGCAAGTGGATTTGGTGCCAGTTATTGGAACCAGGTGGAAAAGCAGACTATTCCAGATAATGGAATGAGTGAGGGCCTTAACAACAGCAGATGAGGGGGTCATAGCTCTCTGGATCTGCACACCTTTTACTAAGGAAACTAGCTACTGGGGGCTAGCATGAGTGAACTAGGTGCCCCACGCTGGAGTGAGAATAAGAGTACAGGATCTGTTGGCTGTATTGTCAGCTACTGGACGGGCCCTCTGCCTCCAGCCACTGGAACAGGAACAGTGTGTGTTCTCAAACCAACTGCTGGGGGTGTAGTGGGCTGTCATGAGTGAGGTGAGTAAAGGGCTCTTGACCTCCATGTGAGAGCAGCATGTTTGCAGCAATTTCAAGCTGGACTAGACAGCAAGCAGAAAATATGCAAACCTGCTAAGGGTCTGGGAACTGACTGAATTCAAAGAGAGGCTGAGCCTGGCAGACAGATGGGTTGTGCCAGTACTTGAGGGATCCAGGCAAGGGCACTGGACAAAGAGGGGCAAGACAGCTACTTGTGAATGTCTGTATTTTTGTGAACTATGAATGTTGTATGTGTGCCTGCACTAGTGAATTTCTGTCATTACCAGCTGGAGACAAGGGTCCTTGTCTATCTGTGTCTTTGCTTTACTAGAGGCCTGTGTGTAGGTTCAGCCCTTGGCTGCAGCAGCATGTGTGACCACCATACCAATGTACTATGTACTTCTTTGTGTCTCTGGGATAGGTGCTCAGCTTTGCAACCAGCTGAACCTATGAAGAGGAAAGCAGCAGTGGCATCCCCAAGCCTGGGCAGAGACCTCAGGTCCCCAGGTCCCCAGGATGGGCCCCAGTGGCTGAGGAGGATTGGCTGTGAGATGAAACAATTGGAGAAGGTGGCCATACTCATCACTCTCTACTTTACAAAGTATTTGCAGAAACTTCATTAAAAAGATTAATGACAGGTATTCCTTAAATATTGAGACAACATCATGTTATTATTTAAAACACAAATGGAAAGCTTTTGCTTTTATATTTGGCCTGAAATATAAGTTGTAAAAATAATCACTGAAGAACATGGTGTTGGTTAAGTACACACTAAAATAGAGCAAAATAAATAAATGACAATAGAATATTTGCTATACAGTCATTACAGCCTAAGCAGTGAAGCTTTAATTCTGTTTTCATTTACTTCTGTGCCCATAGAAGCTTACATTAAGCTTTTGGTGACAAGAAATAGATGGAAGTTTATGCTTCAGTTTAGTGGGACAGCAGAGACAGATGACAGAAAACTCATTCATAGAGATCTTCAAAATAAGACCTTACATATCTTGGTCAAATCTTAAAACTGATGCTGCTTTGACTGGAGGGTTTAGATAATATTAATAATATTAAGTATTAATTATTAATATTTATATTAATAATTATAATAATAAATTATTGAGGTTCTTTCCAGCCTGAATTATTCTGAGATTATGATAACTGCCACAACTATTGCAAATTGGTAAAATTTAATAAACAAACAAAGAATATGTTTAAAATAATGAGAATCTCCAGATTTTTAACATTCTGTCATACATATGTTGTCATTGTACTTTAGCTTATTTTAAGTCTTTATCTACAGTGTCATTTGTGACAGTGGAAAAACTGTCAGCCTTTATCTGCAGCTTTAAGTATTTATACTGCAGAGATAACACCAAAGAAGATAGCGCAGTACTGCACAAAGCAGCAAAGCTAGCTCAGGTCCTGGAAACTAGCTTATGATGTGCTATGCCCATAAAAATTGATCTTCACTGCTTTGATGTATCAATCCTGCTTCTGGCTGTAGAGCTTTTTCAGGTCATAGTAAGTTCAGTGTATGGCACTGTCTCACAAAAGGTAGACATGCTTCCTATAGGTTGTCTGTTCTGACCATTTTATTTATTTATTTTATTTTATTTTTTTACACAGGAGACAAGACAATTTTATGCAGTTTTGAAATCTTAATGAGTAAAACAATAGATATGACATTATAGGTGGTGGTGGTGTTAAAAAAAAAAAAAAAAGTTAATGAATGGAAGATTTGCTCTTGACTTCTGCATAATTAAGTTTTAATGAGAAATTAATTTATTACCAGAGAAGGGAGGATATGAAGGAGAATGAATAGGTAAATCTCTTCAAAATCTCGAATTATCTATCAAATACAGACCTGACTTACAGTTTATTTTAAATAGATGAAAAAACTTTAGTAGTATTTTTTAGAAATAGTCCAGAAGTTCAAACATAACATTGACTGTAAAATAGCTTTATATCTTATGGGAAAAAAAAAAATTTAAAAAAATGGAGCAGTATATATGTGAAATTAAGAAACTAAATTTGTCATTGTGCAGAAGTCACATACCATCTTATTTCCAGGGATACAATGCATCTTAGTTTTCATATAAATTTTCACTTTGAATCAGAACTTTCGTATTGAAGTATCAATTTCATAATGTATCCATTTTATAAAAACTTTCTTCCTCGAAGTATACTTTTGAATTAAAGGCTTTTTTTTTTTCCCCGAATTCCTATTTATTTCTGTTCCTATTTATTTCTATTTATCTCATTTATTATTCTTTTATTCATTAAAAACAACCACCACCACCACAACAAACATATCCTTTGGATTTGCTGCATGCTTTCAGAATTATAGTCTGACTTATTTAATGCCATCTCCAGTTATGTTTGACATACAGAACAGAGGAATAGGAAGCAAAAAAATACTAGTGCTGTCACAATAAAATGCAAGAATAATGCAAAATATAAAGAAAACACCATTTAAGTGTACAGTTTTGAGAGGAAAGAAGGTGATCAATGGCAGTTATAAGCTCTACAAGGCAGGCAAGCAGTTGGAATTTTATCATCAGTTCTTCAATTAATTAGCATACAAATATCTGTATTTCCCTGTTATATAGACTGATGCTTTAAAGATTCCATCTAATAATGCATGCATTTTATTTAAGGTACACAAGACATCCAGAAGTCTTCTTTTTACTTTTGTGTTCATGTATGCACCATAGTGCATTTTTTTTTTCATTAAATGCACCTATTAAAAATGTATTAAATATCAATAGTTCAATATGTATTTTATTTAACTATTTGGTGTATGATTACTTCTTTTTATTATTTATTTATGTAATTATTTATTTAATATTATGAATGAACTGAGTATACTTAGCACCTTACATGATTGGCTCCCTTAGAAGTGTGTTCATTTACTAATGAGATAACCAGTTACCATCAGATTATGTTAAATGTACTCAAAATAATAAATTATTTACAGAACAGAAATATCACTTTGAAAAGTTTTCCCTCTGTGCAGCACTGCTAATGCCATCCCTTGCATCTACATCTCAGCCCTCTCTAATGACATACATTTTTACTCTGTATCAAAGAGACTGCTCCCATTGTTTATTATCCCTTAGTGATTTGTTTTCACTTTTCAAGGTGAAAAAAAAAAGAAAAAAAAGAAAAAAAAAACAGAAAGAAAAAGACTAACAATTTCTAAAAAGAACATATCTGAATCTTGGAGGAGTTTTAAGCTCGTATTGCATTTTAATTTACCTTATTTTAATTTACCTTATTTTAACAAAAGCTCCGTATGAGACTAAAACATAAAAATATTCATGCACTGAATCAGAATAAAGATGTATCTTTATCCATATTATATTTGAAAGGGAAGTTATACACATAAAGCCATAAGGTAAAATCAATTTCATGAGCTATGTCTCCTAACATACTTTCTGCCTTCAGAATTGACTTAATTGGTGCTGAACGCAAGTGGACTGCCAGAATTCATTACATTCTTTAGCACAGCTTTCCAGAGAATGATTGTCTTCTTCTTTGGACCTGTCTCCTACTGCCTTTATCTGATGCCTTTTAGATCTTAAACTGAGAGACCATGTGAACACTCTGTCCTTGTCCATCTTCTCTATACCACTCACAAAAATGAATTACACACTTACTAATAGAACATTCTGAGTTGGAAAGGACCTATTAGGATCATGAGGTGCAGATTCTGGAATACGAATGAAAAGGTGAAAGAATTTCAAAGTAAAATGGAAAAACATGTAGGTGGTTTAAGATTGAAATTTATTTTGGGGGAAAAAAAAAAAAAGAGAGCATGACAATAGTAATTGTTTATTGTTAATGCGGAAACAGCAACAATTAAAAATAAATACTCTTATTGGCAGTAAAATTAAAGAGGCCACATTTCCTACAAAATGTACCTTCCTTTCTTCCGCAGCAGTTATTCCAGCTCCCTGCAGGTGTAAGAGCAGCCTCCTCAACTCTGCAAAATGTACCTGAGCTGTGGAGTTTCCACAGCTACCTGGACAATAGTGTCACCAACTGTACAGGTCTCCCATTGGTGAGGATGCCATTCCAAATTACTGTCAAGACACTGGAGAAGAAATAGTAGATGTACATGGATGTGCACTGGAAAAACAAGTTTGTAACACCTTTTTTACTTGTAATAAAGCTGTGACTTTCAAAGGATCAGGAAAAAATAAAAATAAAAAAAGAATGTTACTGACACTCCTTAAGCATAATTGCAAGGCCAGAGTCTGTCAACAATCAAAAAACACCCAGTAGCTTGTCAGTTGGGACCATTTAATAGTAGTGGGGATGCTCAAATAAAAAGCACCATCACCTTCTGCTGTCACAACAACCTGGAAGTAGCAAAGGCCGTTAGGGCAAGGCCTGGCAGCCAAGAGCTTGACTCATTGCCCCTGTCAGTTACAGAGTATCTGGGAGCACTATAACAAGCCCAGCCTTTGGTACCAAGTCCCTCCCATGGGGATATGGTTTGGCCAAGACTGGGTTGAAATGTTTGCCCATAGATGGGCCCAGCTCAGTGGGGCCCATGTCTGAACAGGGCAGAGCCATGGAGGGCTGAAGAGTGGCGCTGCTGCTTTCTTGCTGGGTTATAGGATGACAACCTAGGTGGTTGAAATGAAGACCTGGTTACTGGTAAGGGTCGGGGGAGCCCCCAGGACTGGGCAAGTTGTCATGGTTTCTGCTGGAATACAGTTAATTTTCTTCATAGAAGCTTATAGAATACTATGTTTTGGATTTGTGATGAAAATAGTGTTGATCACACATCAATGCTGTAGTTCTTGATGAGCAGTGCTTCCACAGAGTCAGGGAAGAATAGGAGGTGGAGTAGCCGTTTACATTAGAGAAGGTCTGGACTGTATGGAGGTTAATTAGGATAATGAATGAGTTATGTGTCTCTGGATAGGACAGGAGAAAGGCCAATGAGGATAAAGGTGCAGATGAAATGTTTTAGTAATGTCTATAAATGTCTCAGTCACCAGTGCTCATTCTTATGGGAGACTTCAACTTCTCAGATGTCTGCTGAAAGTACAATATAGCAAAGAAGTAAAGTAGGAGATTCCTGAAATGTGTGGAGGAGAACTTCCTGATGTATGCATGTTTTGGTTTAACCCTGCAAGCAGCTAACATTACATAGATCTTTGCTCACTCTCCCTCTTCCCAGTGGGATGGGGGAGAGAACTGGGAAAAAAGGAAGGCAGGAAGGCAGGCAGGAAGGCAGGAGGGAAGGCAGGCAGGAAGGCAGGAAGGCAGGAAGGCAGGAAGGCAGGAAGGCACTGAAGCCTCAGTTTTTCTTCCTGCTTTGACAGCTTCGAGGTCTCATAGCCTGGGATGTGCACGTAGCACCCAAACTCACAGCCACAATAATGAGCTAGTACTTTTCCATCTGTATCTCCTGCCAGTTGTTAGGCCTGTCCTGCTTGTACAACCGTTCAAGAGACCCATGGCCCCCTTGGCTGTGGAGCCATCCCTCAACAACTATCCACTGATTGATGCCCAGACAGTCCCCAGAGAGCAACTGTCTGCTCCAGCCAACTCCCCAGAGCTGTATAGCTTTTTAACATGGTGTCATATGATATGGAATATCCGTTTGGCCAGTTTAGATCTGGTAAATGGCAGATTGTCCCCATGTCCCAGTAGATGATCTGATGGAGAAGATCAGCCTGGATGAACAGAAAACTTCTTCTGGAACTCAGGAAGACAAAAAGACTTTGTGACATTTGAAAGAGGATATATGTGGCTTCCCCCCGTCCCAAAGATACTGTTCTGCATTATGAGCTCTGCTTTACTGCAAATGGTTGAATATCTGCCTGCTGATGGAAAGTGGTGAATTATTTCCGTGTTCTACTTTGCTTGCACATACAACTTTTGCTTTCCCTACTAAATTGCACCAAATTGTATCACGAGTTCTCAAACTTTTACCTTTCTGATCCTACAGTGAGGGGAGTAAGGAAGCAGATGTGAGGGGCTTAACTGCCTTCTGGATTTAGACCACAACACATGGGCAGAAAGGTCTAGTAGTTCTGTGAGGACCCTGACACTTCTGACACTTCCAAAATGTCTATTGCACAGTGTCTTTAAAACTAAAAAAAAAAAAAAAAAAAAAGAAAAATATGAGATTTTTAAATCCATATGAAGATGAAAGATTCAGAAGGAGAGAGTACCATAGTGCCATGAAACACTAAGCAAGTTTGAATTCCATGGCTTGAGACCCAACTCATGTAATGATTTCCCCTGAAATACTTATCAGCAATTATGCATTATTTTAAGGAGTACGACTATCAGATAGTTAATTCCTGTCACTGTATATTCATTACTTCATATTATCATGCATTTTTGGAGTTCAAGAAAGGTATTGTTTAATGATAATCGTACTGCCTCTGACTTTAATATAGCCAGAGCTTATATAAAAAGCCCTACATTTGAGAGAGTTAGAACTAATAACGAGTAACTTCATTTAAATACTCCAAATACTCCTACAGTTTGTTCAGATCTACTATACATATTTTATATGTTTATTAGAAGCAGTAATAACTATTTACATGTTTTCATGTCTGTCATTCACCTTTCTCTAATGTCTTAAAGTTGAGGTCAACTGTGTTGAAATCAGTCTTTTATCTGAGACTTCTCAAGAAGGAAAAAGATATCATTTAATTTGCAAGCTTACATTTTAAAGTATAAATATTATACCTTGTTAACCAAATACAGAATAACAAAGCAGGGAGTTGTGAAGCAATTCAAAAGGTTTCTTTTTATCTTGTCTTGACCAGTCTATTTTGGCTCAGTGATAAAATCTGTAGGTGAAGGAAAATTTTGTTATCCTTAAAAGTAAATAACTGTGTTCAGATTTTACATTTGCATATGCACATGTATGTGTTTGGGAAAGGGTGTCTGAGGTGCCAGAGAGAGAAAACTATAAGTGGAGGAGATTGCCTTGCGGCTTTGAAGATCCTCACATGACCAGAGGTCTATCTGCAGTTAAAGAAAAAAACAAAATCATATCTCAGAGGAAACAGGAAAGAAACTTATCTACAAAACAAGAAGGGAAATTCTATGAAATTTGTTCAGCCCAGAAAGCTACTGGAAATGGCTAGACTGAAAGAAGGAAAAGAAGAAAAAACAGAAGAAATTGCAATGGCACAGTGAAAAAAGGAAATTTTCATATGTAATGCTTTCAATCAAAGAGTTATCCTTATTCATCCAATTCTCTTTTACAGTATCTGTGTTCTGACAAAATATTCACTGTAGGAATTGAAAGTACTTTTAGCCTTTTTTTATTCTCGGTTCACAAAAAATAGCGAAGCATGATTGCATAGTAAGGTAGCATGCCTCAGAGAGAGAGTGAGGAAGAAAGATATCTAGAAATAATTTTAACAGTTTAAGTTTGCAGTGTGCCATTCTTGTTAATCACATAGTCCATGACTACTTGTGAAACTAGTGTAGAACAAAAGGATTGGATAGATCAAGACAACCAAGATGGAGGATTGGATCAACATACTGAATACATCTCAAGGTGTTTTATTTCTCAGTAGATTCCTTTGGACTCAACACCCACTTGCAGCTGAAACACATTAGGTGCATACATGCAGTGCATCTCCCACACTGATTTCCTCTAAAATAATGCCAGTTCCTTTTCTAAGACATAGTTATTAGCGAGGCCCTACAGAGGGATTTAGGTAGGCTGGATAGATGGGCTGAAGCCAATGGGATGAGGTTCAACAAGACCAGATCCTGCCGCGTCCTGCACTTTGGCTACAACAACCCTAGGCAATGCTACAGGCTTGGGGCAGAGTGGCTGAAAGGCTGTGTAGAGGAAATGGACCTAGGGGTATTGATTGATGCTCAACTGAACATGAGCCAGCAGTGTGCCCAGGTGGCCAAGAAGGCCAATGGCATCTTGGCTTGTATCAGAAACAGTGTTGCCAGTAGGAACAGGAAGTAATTGTCCCCTTGTACTCAGCACTGGTAAGGCCGCACCTTGAGTACTGTGTCCAGTTTTGGGCCCCTCACTGTAAGAAAGACATCGAGGCCCTGGAGCATGTCCAGAGGAGGGCAACAAAGCTGCTGAGGTGTCTGGAGCACAGGCGTTATGAGGAGCGGCTGAAGGAGCTGGGATTGTTCAGTCTAGAGAAGAGGAGGCTCAGGGGAGACCTTACTGCTCTCTATACCTACCTGAAGGGAGGTTGTGGTGAGCTGGGGGTCAGCCTCTTCTCTCGTGTGACTAGTGATAGGACTAGAGGGAATGGCTTCAAGCTGCACCAGGGAAGGTTCAGACTGGACGATAGGAAATACTACCTCTCTGAAAGGGTGGTCAGGCACTGGAATGGGCTGCCCAGGGAGGTGGTGGAGTCACCAACCCTGGAGGTGTTCAAGGAACGTTTGGATGTTGTGTTCAGGGACTTGGTTTAGCAAGAACCATTGGTGATGG
>PPHD01011800.1:4716-18525 GCA_002909625.1 Bambusicola thoracicus
TTTTTTTTTTTTTTTTTTTTTTTTTTGTCTTCTTTCATTTGCAAAGTGCCATGTTTATTTGTGGTATCACATAGAAGAAATAGAAGAAAATCTTTTTTTGCATCAGCTGAGATGGCTCAGTGATTCAGAACAGTTGGGTCTTCATTTGAGAAATCTTATTTTCCAACTTCAGCAGCTGAAATAGTTTACTAAATTGCATCCATCACAGTGAGAAGCATAATTCAGTTGTTCATCTCTTTATACATGCAACTTCCAGTCTTATTTCATGCTGTGATGGTATGTAACAATATTAACAGCTTCCTCTGTGGGGATTTTTTTCCCCTGGTCATTTGTCAGTGACTGTCCTCCATATATATTTTTCTGTAGTATTTATGTATTTTTCCCTGTACCCATTTGCTGTCAACTGATTTCACATTCAGACTATATGTAATGACTTATTTATTAGCTCTAAAGTATTCTTTTTTGCATGGGCTACTTGTATCAATATCATTAGCCTTGAACAACCCCAACAGTCCTGTTGATGGCCACGAGCTTTTAAGCGATAAGATCAGTTCTTGCCAATGTTCAACTGTCAGGTTTTCAGTCAATTCTAATTAGAGTCTCAGGTTAAAAAAAAAAAAAAAAAAAAAAAAGACATAACTACAATGAAAAAAAAAACAAAAACCTGACACATTCTTAGTGGCCACAATTTCTTCTTTGTCACACAGTCAGACAAACATTTTGGCGTATTGGTAGTTGAGCATTTTACGATGCCTGAAATGCTTCTAAATATGAATTACATATCTGAAAATTATTAATGACATTCTTGGCATTCCATTAATGTTATTTATTATTTATCATGTGTGAGACGGAACTGCCTAGAGGCCTTTGCAAAGGATCAAGGGCCCATAGAGCTAATCTCTTGCTAGGCATATCAATCCAGATGGATGAGCAAATGCAAGAGCACATGGCAAACAGCAAAACCTGTTTGTCAGCTCAGAATTCCAGTCTGCAAAATAGAGTCCTAGCACAGTATCAGTGGCATAGTTAATACTAACTGGCACCTTGGGCAGCTGTCACAACTAAACTGACACAAACTGAACAAAATCAGACTAGTTTTAGTCTTGTTTATTCTGAACCGTTTCATTTGTTCTTCTGCTTGAATGATCATGTTTTCAAAAGTAGGATCCAAAGGTAGGAGGGAGTGTTTTGTTCATATCAATGATATGGGATCAGTGTTGCTGAGGAGCACTGTGGGACAGAAAAGTAATATTTTGTACCATATTATTAAACATCATTACTTTCACTGTGGTAAATGAGGGAATTAATCCAAGTGCTGTTTCGTTCATTCTGTTATGGTAATGATAATGACACTGTTGCAAGTGGCCCATCATCAAGAGCATGGATATCCAACATTCTTGCTTGCTTGGACTGTATAGAGTAAAGAGGAACTCTTTGAGGCCAATTTTTTGGTTTTTGCTGAGTGATGGATGTGGGTCCACGGCTGCTTGAGCTGCCTCCATGATGGTGTGGTGGCAGGGAGATGGTCTTCAAAAAGAACAAGGAGGAGGACCCAGATAACTACAGGCCCGTCCGCCTTACCTCCATCCCTGGAAAGGTGATGGAATAACTTATACTTAGCACTGTCTCTAGGCATATCAAGGATAAGAGAATCATTAGGGGCAGTCAACATGGCTCCACCAAAGGGAAGTCATGCTTGACAAACCCGATAGCCTTTTATGAAGACATAACCAAGTGGATAGGTGATAGTAAAGCAGTGGATGTGGTCTATCTTGATTTTAGTAAAGCATATGACACTGTCTCCCACAGCATTCTTGCAGCTAAACTGAGGAAGTGTGGTCTGAATGATCAGGTAATGAGGTAGACTGTGAACTTGCTGAAGGAAAGGAACCAGAGAGTTGTGGTCAAAAGGATAGTCTAGTTGGAGACCTGTATCTAATAGAGTCCCTCATGGGTCAGTACTGGGAGCAGTACTATACCATGCCTGTACTTTTCACACACAGCTTTCTTAACAGTTCCAGCCTAGATATAACAATTCTCACAGTAGTAGGACTGTTAATGTGAGAGATGGTTTTCCACTTACCAGCTTCAGAGACTGCAGTCATTTTATAGTTAGTGAGACTTATTACCAGCTGGATAAGGAGCTGGAAGAAGCAATTACCAAATGGCTCTTTATCATCTATGAAAGATCAATGGAAGAGGGGCCTGAAGACTGAAAGAAAGCCAGTGTTACTCCAGTCAACAAAAAGGGCAAGATGGAGGAGTTGGGGAACTACATGCTAGTCAGTCTCACCACGGTCCCTGGAAAGGTGATGGTGCACCTTATTTTGGATGTCATCTGCAAGCAAGGGGAAAAAAAAAATAGGTTATCAGAAGTAGTCAATATGTATGCACCAAGGGGAAGTTATCCTTGACCAGTCTGGTAGCCTTCTATGATGTCATCACTGGCTGGGTAGGTGAGGGGAGAGCAGTGAATGTTGTGTACCTTGATTTCATCAAGGCTTTTGGAACTGTCTCCCATAAAACTCTCATAGATAAGGTTAGGAATTGTGGAATATACAGGCGGACAGTGAGGTGGACTGAGAACTGGCTGACTAGCAGTGTTCTGACAGAAGATTGAGATCAGAAGCACAGAGTCCAGTTGGACATCTGTAGGGGTTTGTACTGATCTCGGTTGTGTACAGCATATTCATCAATGACCTGGATGAAGGGATAGAGGTCACTCTCAGCGAGTTTTCTGACAATATGATGCTGGGTGGAGTGGTGACACACCAAAAGGTAGCGCAAGACCTGAGAAGAATGGAGAGTTGGGTGGAAAGCAACATGATGAGTCTCATCAAGAGCAAATGAAGTCCTACACGTGGGGAATAATAACTACAAATATCAGTACAGGTTAGGGGCTGACTGGCTGGAGAGGAGCTCTGCAAAGAAGGAAGTAGGTATCCTGGTGGATGACTGGTTGATCATGAGACATCAGTGTGTCCAAGAAGGCCAATAGTATCCTGGAGTGCCTTAAAATGAGTGTCACCAGCAGGTTGAGGGAGGTGATCTTCCCCCTCTATTCTGTCCTGGTGAGGCCACATCTGGTGTACTGTGTCCAATTCTGAGCTCCTCAGTTCAAAAAAGATAGGGAACTTCTAGAGAGAGTCCAGTGAAGGGCATCAAAAATGATAAGGAGCCTGGATCTTAGGTATGAGGAAAGACTGAGACACCTGGGACTGTTCAGCCTGGAGAAAAGAAGAATGAAGGGGGATCTCATCAATGCTTATAAATACATAAAGGGCAGGAGCCAAGTGGATGGGTCCAAGCGCTTTTGATTTTGTTTGAGTGACAGAACAAAGGTGACAGGCACGAACTGAGACATAAGAAGTACCATATGAACATGAGGAAAAACTTCTGTACTGTGAGAGTGAGAACACTGGAACAGGCTGCCCAGAAAGATTGTGAAGTGTCGTTTTCTGGAGATATTCAAAATCTGCCTGAATGCTTTCCTGTGCAATCTATTGTAGGGAACCTACGTTAGCAGGGGATTGGACTAGATAATCTCTAGAGGTCTCTTCCAAATCCTACAATTCTGTGATTCTGTGATCTGTAGTGATACATTACTTCATCTCTTTCTCCTTTACTCATTCTCCAATTCTCACGAGATTTTGACAGCTTTGAGATCTCCACTGTCTCTTGAATTTGCCTAAATTGAATTTGACTAAAAAAATGCAAGAGGCATTAAAATGACATCAGTGAACGACAATGCATAGACTTACAGGAAATCAGGTTGCAACAGAAAGGAAGCTCACAAATATATGTACTCTACTGGTGACAAATTGTAGTCAAGTAAAATATATTCAGTCAACTAAGTACTTTTGAAATTTGCAAGCTGGCTGGTAAAACATGCAACGAAAAATATCTCATCCTTGAAAAAATCCTTTCCATCACAGCTAACAGATCATTTTGATAACTCTGTTAGCTCTGTCAGCTAAAGCCCACAGAAGTCACAGAACTTCAGAGCACATTTCAAATAACTGCTAGAAAATGGTTTGCCACTCTGATCCTTCCAGTCCTTCTTTGGCAAGATGAAACGTTGATTTCGATGTTTCTGAATACTTGTTTTTGGCTTTAACCAAAGTTTGAGGGAGGAAAACATAGTGCTATTACTCAACAACTTTGATATTATTTGACTGCATAAGGCATAAGTGCCACTAGCTATACTTAAAAAAGCATTTATATAAAACTTTATGTAAACGAATATATTTTAATTTTTATTACATAGCACAGCGTTCATAACACACTGATCCATCCCAGGAGTCTTTTAATGGATTATACCTTCTTTTGCTTCAAAATCTTCAACCTTAGCTTTAAGCCTCTTTTCTGATTTTCTGTTCTTAGATATTCACTGCTCACACATTTCATCTTATACTTTTTCAGATCTCCTATTGGTTACATCTTTCTGTGTCTCTAAATAACTATAGGCCTCTTCCAGTCACCCTGAGTGCGGCGTATAAACAAATATTTACTCAGAGTTCGAATCAGCTATCTTTCTTTGAAGAATATGTTTCTCCAGTCCAATTTCTGCTTTTCTGTCTCTTAGGTTTAAAGTAACAATCTACAATATAACAGGGTGACAACAACAGCATGTGTTTCCTCCCTCCTGAGTCTAACATTAAAAAAAAAAAACTATGAAAAAGCAAGCAAAACTAAAAAGTGTTGCTCTACCTTGCTTCTCATGGCATTTGTAGGCATCATTTGGCCTGTTAAGCGGACAGAGTTATCACAGGAGACAGGGCATAATGCATTGCAAATCAGGAACTCGGCATTATATAACAATCTAAAAAATATGCAGGTATGGTTTGAATGAAATACAACTGCTGGGCTACCAAGCAGATAGGCAGCCAGGAAAGTAATTGCAAATATAGATAGAAAGGAAAGAAGAGACGCAAGGGAAATGTCTGACAGTATTTTCTGGTAATCAGTCAGTAGTTTACTGTCCTTAACATGGGTCAGAAAAAAAAATAAATCCTACAGGTTAAATTCTGTTGGGCTTTATGTTATTTTTTAATAAAAAGAATAATTTATACAAAATCCCACAGGAAAAAAGACAACAGTGCAGCTACCTTTCAATATATTTAAATGAGAATTGTTATTTGGAGCATAAGATATACCAGATGGCATTACTTCAGTAGTTTATCTATTTTCCAGTAATAGTCTATATAAGATGTTGTTCATAGTTTTCTGAACACCAAGCACAGTGTTTATCATAAACACTTCTAACTCTCTTAATAACCTTTCTCTTAAATAAAATGTCATTTTCATTGGGTTTATTTAGCATTGCTATTACTTTGGCAAGGAGAGAAATAGTCTTAAAAAACATTACCGACAGGGAAGAAGTTCAAGTAGATCTTTAAAACCATTGATTTTATTACAAGGAAATCTAATGTAGAAATGTATTTTTGATCAAATGGATCTCATCCTTGTCCATGCTCTGAGAGACTGAGTGAGCTCCAGACAAGCTCAAAGATTATTTAAAGGAGAAAATGACCAACGTGATTTCATTTTCTTTAAGATTCAATTATTTTCCTAATTTCTAATTTAATTCCTATTAATTAAATAATAATGAAATAATAATAATAAATAAATAATAAATAAAACTTTAATTTAATTTCTTCTAATTCATAGGAGAGGTATTCCAGCCCTTTGACCATTTTTTGGCCCTCTAGACCTACTCCCACAGTTCCATGTCCTTCTCATGCTGGAGGCCCCAGGCCTGGATGCAGTACTCCAGATGGGACCTCACAGAGCAGAGGGGGACAATCACCTTCCTTACCCTGCTGGCCACTCCCTTTTCTGATGCAGCCCAGGATACTGTTGGCTTTCTAGGCTGCAAGTGCACACTGCTGACTCATATCCAGCTTTTTGTCCACCAGCACCCCCAAGTTCTTCTCTGCAGGACTGCTCTCAAGGAGTTTGCCTCCCAGTCTGTACACATACCTGTGGTTGCCTTGATCTAGGTGCAACACCTTGCACTTGGCTTTGTTGAACCTCATTCAGTTCATGTGCGCCTACATTTCAAGCCTTTCCAGGTCCCTCCTGGTGGCATCCCCTCCTTACACTGGATCAACTGCACCACTCTGTTTGGTCTCATCAGCAAACTTTCCGAGGGCGCACTTGATCCCATTGTCTATGTCACTGATAAAGATGTTCAAGAGCAGTGGCCCCAAGAGAGATCTCTAGGGGATATCACCCACGACTGGCCTCCACCTGGATGTAGAGCCATTTGACCACAATTCTTGTGGCTGTGAACACTGAACCAAGGCCTTATCAGTTGGATAGTCCAGTCTTCAAATCTATCTCTCTCCAATTCAGAGATAAGGATATGGTGTGGGACTATGTCAAAGGCTTTGCACAAGTCTAGGCAGAATAACTCCAGTTGCCCTTCCTTTGTCCACTAATGCTGTCATTTCATTATAGAAGGCCATCAGATTGATCACACACAATCTGTCTTTGGTGAAGCTGCATTAGCTGCCTCAGATCACCTCCTAATTTTACTTGTGCCTTAACATATCTTCCAGAAGGATTTGCTTCATGATCTTCCCAGACACAGAACTGAGGTTCACTGACCTGTAGTTCCACAAGTCTTCCTTTTTCCCTTTCTTAACAATGAGAGTGATTCCCTTTTTGTAGTCAGCAGGAATTTTGACAGCCACAACTGTTCAGATACAATGGAGAAAAGATCTTGTATATTGCAGGATGCAGTTATATAAAGATAATTGAATAAAATAATAAATGTTGGAATACTAAAAGAAAAATGGCTAAGTGACACAAAATTTAGACAATGTATGTATCTGCATTCAGGAGTTTGATCTACAGACATCCCACCTAACTAGGCAAGTACAGTTAAAAATTTCTGCAGTTAAGTCACATTCTGCTTGAGTGCTTGTCCTGGGTTCAGTTGAGACAGTGTTAATAGCACACCAGTGTTTTGGTTGCTGCTGAGTGATATGAACGCTCCTGGGGTCAGTCCAGGCTGCTCATTCAGGAAAGAGATGCTGACATAATGACGACACAGTGGCAGGGGTGGAGCCAGGATAGCTGGTATGAATTAGGCCCAGTGTTGTTGTATACCATGTGACATCATGTGGAAGGCTTTAAAAGTGTAGTGTATATATAGTTATAATTGCATTTTTGTGTGCGTGTGTGTGTGTTTTTTCCCCTTTTCTGCCTTAGTAAAAAGTTGTTATCTCAACCCATGGATTCTATTCTCTTTCTGATTCTCTCCCTCCTCCCAGTGACGGGGGGGAAGTGAGCAAGCGGCTGTGTGGTGCTGAGCACAACAGTGCTTAGTTGAATGTTTAATGGATTATGTTATGAATTAAGGGCTTCAAATTTATAAGTTACATTTGGTTTACAGTGCATGACAGTAACAGGATTCGGTCACTCTAAATATGGGAGTCTAGTGTCATTCTGTGATCTCATGGTCTCACTTGAACTTTGGCCCCTATGTTGGGTATCCATTAGCACTGTAAACACTGATTTCCATCCTGCTCCAGACAGAAGTTGGGAATTCAGATCCTCATTTCACATTAACACCAATTTTAATGAATAAGGATAAAGTTTAAAATTGAAGTGTTTCCTCTCTTCTTAACATTTTTTAGTCACTGAATTAATTATCTCATTCCTGATACCTTTGAATCTCACTCAGAACTTTTGAGTCTTATCCAGACAATCTAGGTGGCAGGAGAATAACAGGATCTTATGAATTCTTGTCTCAGAGAAACACATTAAAATTTCAGACTTTAAAATGGCACTTTAATACTTCACATTAGTAATATAAATGTTTGTAACTTATCCTATTGATACACTTTCTTTCTTCAGCCTTCTTTTAGTAGGCATATACCTGAGGCATATGACAATAGACCCTCTTTTCTAGCGATTTAAGGACAATGTCAGATCACTAGCACATTTTTAGTTCCTCTCTTTACTCTCTTTCATAATTTTGCCAAATGAGAATTTAAAAAACTGGAAGTTTAAGTATTATCACCAAAATTACGTGAAAAGGTGAAGAGAATGAAAGACAGAAAGAATGGAATGCAAGGAAGAGAAGGGAAGAAAAAGAAGATGAGAAGAGAAGAATAACATTTCACACTGGCCTGTTGTTTTAACTAAATACATACTTTGTAAATAGTAATTTATCCTAAATTGCCACACAGAAGTTCTTATAACCTCTCATAGTTGTTTTCATTCCTGCATGCCTTTCATCTAGTTCCATGATTTTAGAAGAACTAACACAGGCTGAAGTATACAGCGAGTTTGTAAAGACTTCCAATTGGCTCCAAGTGCATTTCCTGACTGGTATTATTTTTCTATAGCTTCTGGATCTCAAGCAAACCTTTAAATTTGGCTTTAAGTTCATGCCAGGAAAAGTATTGGCTCAGATATCAAGCTTAAAGACACATCACGTTCCCTCTTCCTCTCTTCTCTTTCTAATACCAAAACAATAAACTCCTAATAAAGTGGGGTGTTATTTCAGTTCTTCAGAACTAATATTTTTCTTGGAGAAAAAATAGTTTGCAGCTGGGCATTAAATTTGGCTGTAAGGAAGAACTTTCACTCCTAAAGCTGCTACCGGTTTCTGGCTGTCTGAAGAAAGAGCAGATAACACAGTGAAAATGATGGTAATAAAACCCCATGTTCCCTTGTAACATAAGAGTTATTTCTTCTCTTGGCTGAATCTTTACAGTTTGGTGAGAGTTTCTGAGACCAATTTTACTGTGAATATTACAGTGGCTGGAAGTCACCTTCTTCCTGAGCATTCAGTGCTGTGAAATCCTACCTTTCTTACCTCAAACACACTTCCACTGAATTTGATCACTGACTTCCGGGACTTCAGTTTTTTAACAAAGTTTAATTTTCTACATTTTTTTGTCATACAATGGTACACTTTTAAAGATATGAGAAAAAATTGTCTTTCTGAGTTAATGTAACAAACATCAAAGCTCTGAACAGAGATCAGTATAGAAGAGAAAGTCAGCTTATGGTATTTTTTCTTTCATACTGAGATGGGAGTATGAGAGAGGTATACCTAGAAACTGTGTTTGGCCAGCTTCTAAACCTGAATAGTTCTTAGGTTTTTGTAGTCAGGAATAATTTTAGCTTTAGATTTTTAATGTGTGACACGTTGAATATCAAACAGTGAAAGATATTTTCCTTGTGTGCTCAGTTCCAAGCTTAGTTCCATATGTCCTGTGAGCAGCTTTGAGAATTAGATTAAATAATTATTGTATACACCTACTGCCACGAATCCTTTTCTTTTTTTCCTTTTTTTCCGTTTTTCTTTTTTTTTCATTTTCTTGCATCTTTTGTCAGCTTGAGTAATTACTCCTGAAATTACATAAGAAGGAAGGTCCAACCTAAGTTCAGCTTACTTCCTAGATTATGGGGACATTTGCAAGGTCATCTGTGGAGAAGAGAAAATCATCTTATTGATCATATGTAAAACAAAGAAATGTGATATGAAAGATGATGAGATGTGAGGAACTTGTGATCTGCCCAGTGTTCAAAAGTGGTAAGTTCAGGTTGAGTGGAGTCAGTTAAGATGGTCAGAGATGAAGAGCTTGATTAGGAGTGAAAAACTGTAACTTCCATAGCTTGTCAGAGAGGAGAGATAAAGAAGGTTTTATTACTCCAGATAATACAAATGAGTGAATATGTATGTGGAAACATACAGTAGAGAGAAAGAAGTATACAAGCTAATTAATAACATGGAGTAAAAGAAAGTCCAGATACAAAAGTGATGTTCTGGATAACTTTGAAAGGTTATTCCACTAGAATTGCTTGGGAGCAGGAATACCCTCTGTTGTACCATTCTTGTGCTTTTTGAAAGCATCATGTCTAAAAGAGGTGCAATTTAAGACCATATTTGGGGCCATTTTACCTAGTAGTCACCTTGTTGTGCCAGGATAAGGAAATGGCTTAAGATATATCTGATCTTTGTTTCATCCATGTGTAGTAAAATAATGTTTTTGTACAGATTAATAACAAACATGAACTAAATCATTCCAATGGGAAAAACTGTTTTATTTCTTTTTTTTTATTTTATTTTTAAATAAAAATCGATGTCTGACAAGACATACAATGCTTGAGTTTCCTTCAAAAAGTTATACATACTTGAATTGTTTGCCCAGGCGCAGGTGTTCACAGCTCTTTGAAATATCCTCCTAATGAGCAGGAGGTAATTTCCATCAAGAAGCTTAAGTTACACTGGTAACATCGTGCTGTTTTAAAACAGTGAACCAAGAGAGCGTGCAGCTAAATCTATAGTAATCATGTGGTAATCATGACAGCCTAGTGTTGACAAGTTCTACCTTTTCTCCCACTCCTTTAATTAGGCAAACTAACATTGTTCCTTGCTGTTCTAAAGAGAAGGATAGAATGTTTTTGGAATTTTTTCCCTCTGATTATGTCTAGAATTCTGAGAGTCTTTACCTGTGATTAAATGTAGGCTAGAATTTTCTTACTCATTTTATCCCCTTAGATGCCAAGATTTCTTAGGGCAAAAGCTAGTACATTATAAAAAGAACACTAACTACAAACAAAATCCTCAGAGTTCATTTAAGGCTTATAATAACATAAATTTTAATTCTGAGTTGTATTTCAGAACATTCACATTATTATGCATTATAAATGCATAGATCATATTTTTTTCTTAAATCTTCTGTACAAAAGTAAGCATCATATTCTTAAACTTTATCTGCAGCTTTATGTCATCAGTATAGATAAATTTAAATGATAAACTCAATATTTATTTTATTACCAGTTGATGGGTTCATGGGCTGAAGTGCCATTCACAGCACAGGGGTTCTTCATAATAGACTGATTTGCATAAGTAATAAATAATTTACATATATAAATTATATATCAAAATGCTCCCTAGAATCGATTCAATTCAATGATATTGTTGTTTTGTAGCCCTTAATACTGTTGAGTCTTTAATATTTAAATCCAAAACCACTTCCACAGCAAACCCACAGGAATTCCTGAATTTTTTTTCAGAACTGTACCGACTTGCTTATTAAGACAATAACTTGAACTTGATTTTGCTGTGCTGAGAGATACGGATGACTCCATTCGAAGTTTGGACTGAACAAAAAGTTTCACAGGAAGACAATTTAAATATTCAAAATGACCAAACCATTAACTGTTTAGAGTTTTGTAGTTGTGATTAGGTGTGTAGGGTGATTAGGTAAGCATGGAGGTACTACCTCATTGATTTTAAGATTTTTTTTCTACTTAATGATCTATGAAAGTCTTACATTCAAGGCTAGCAAGAAAAGTGGGAAGTCAGAATAATAGCCTATCTAGGTTTATAAAACTTATAAAATGAAGCACAGCTGAGTGTACTATAACAGATCTTTCAAATGCTTTTCTAATATTCACAGTTAAAATGCTAATAAACATTTAGTTAGATCTGTCACAAAATTGTTGGCAACTCTATTTCTCAGTATGTAATTCAAGATTACACTGAAAATAGTTTTCTAGATTGGCTTTTTTTTAATACAAAAATTATATATATATACATATTTTTTTTTAACCATGGGCAACTTGCACTCTGAGTGTCTCTGTCTTGATTAGTCACTTTAAACTTCTCTCGTAGTAAAGTGTGCAGTGTAATGTCATGATTTACCTTTGCTGTAATGTACATGCCTTGTACATCTGATTAATTGAATCCTGAAAATCCTTACTTTTGTCCACTGGTTATAAAGGAAGTCCAGAGTGACTAGCCCATGTGTAGTCATTTTTTTTCACTAAGCATGATGTCTAATGACTTTTAAGCTGACCAAAAATATCCAAGATGACCTCCAAACATGGACTAGTCTGAAAGTTTTGTGTTATGTCTTCCAGCCATTGTAGGTGTCTGAGTAACCATAAAACAGATGAAATATTACTGACTTCCTGTGAGTGAATCCAGCCTTAGGGATCTACTTTAGGATGAGCATATCATTCTCTAGACTCAGTACTCCACAGTCTAGGCGTGTTACAATTGTTTTAACACAAGTATCTACTGCCATCAGGGATGTCTTGAAGTTCCTAAGTTGCACTCATGGACCATCAGACCATCAGCTTTATGTCATCAGTATAGATAAATTTAAATGGGTCTGCAGAAGATCTGAATTTCTTGGCAGGAGGTGGAATATGCTGCTTCATACTGAGTGATCCTATTCACTGCTCTCATAACTTTCATGTCTTTCTCAGATTTGGACATTTTATTCTTAAATCTCTGCTGTCTTGTGCTGAATACTTTTCCCAAAGTTCAAATTAATTCCACTTCTAGTAAATATATAATAATATTTTTCACCAGCTTTTGGTTTTACAGGTGATAGTCTGCCACAGGGTTAGGAAGCTGAGCTACCTGTTTGATTTATATTTAGCATGCAGAGTTATATAATATTTAATATTCTGCATAGCTCCCAGCACAGATAAAACACAAAACAAACATTAGGAACACCAAAACAAAACAAAACAAATAAACAAACTGAAACAGAAATAGGTCCCCAAAACAAAGAAAAAAATCCCCTTTGCCTTATAAATATATCTTACTAAATACTCTACCAAATTCAAACCTGATAGAAAAAGTGCTTTAAAATGTCAAACAAGGCAGAGAACAAATCAAGAGGAGCTGTGCAGTGCATATTATTTTGGCTATTGTTGTAGACAATGGGAGGGATTCAGTAGCTTGAGCATAAGTGTCTAGTGCAGTTTGATATGCCCCAGGACACCCCAGGCATCTGCATGGGGCTGACAGGTATGTCACAGGACTTACAAGAGACCTGTGTCCACCTAGACAAGCAGCTGGAGACCAGGTGGGGTAGTCTGAGATTTCTCAAGTGGCAACAGATGCCAGTGTTTAAGCAATTGAATCCCATCCTTTGTGTACAGCAGAGGCTGGACCACCGTATGTGTTGCCTTGTCAGACACAATGCGACTAGCATGAGAGCTTTCTCTTTGACAGGAATCACCATCAATGATTTGTCTTTTAAACCATGCTTAATAAATTATTAAGAAATAAAACCACATGCATTAAAGAAGCTTAGGGCTGGGTTCTGAGCTAATATAAATTATTGCAGCTGCACAGACTTCAGTGAAATGTCTCCTTTCTTTTAATCAGCTGAGGAACCAACTCTTAATAGGGCTTATGCATGTCTTTTACATTTCTGATCCACTGAAATAGGATTTCCTGGAGTCAAGAACACGTGCTGCTTGGTACAGTGTGGCAGGATACATTTGCTTTCATTTGGTCAGCTTCAAATACTGTCCGTTCCTCAGGCAACATTATTGTGATTTACAGTTGCTACTTCATGTCATGAAGAGCAATATAAAAAATCAATAAATATCAATAAATATCAATAAATAATAATTTTTATATTAAAAAAGTACTAAAAAAAAACACCCCATCACCACACACATCTTTCTTTATATGTGTGCAAGAACATAAGTGTTGAACCACTGTATCATTTTTGGTATTATGTTGGTCAGTTCCCGTAGGAATGGATTTTTCAGGAGGAAGTGAATAGTAGCTGTATTCATTCCTGTAAATGACTCCTGCACACCCAAGGAAAAAGGCAGCCAGCACTGATCCAGGAAGCATCTTATGGCACCTTCCCTTTGAAAATGTATCCTTCCCAGGATATATGTAGCCCATTTTCTATCCTGCCCATTTTCCAGCAAAAGACTGAAAAATCTGGGCTAAACATCAGCACCTAATACAAACATACTGGCTGTTCCATTCCTAAATGCAAGCTGAGCAGAATATTTAGATTG
>PPHD01011801.1:0-10527 GCA_002909625.1 Bambusicola thoracicus
CATCTATGTATTTTTCTCCTAGTCTTATCTGTAGACAATCCTAGCTTCATAACATGCATTGAATGCAGAGGCGATCTGAGGTGTGGCCTCAGTGCTCTTCTGCCCCAGCGTGGATGTCTAAAATCCATATGAGCTGCCCAGCAGGTCAGCTACCCACCTATGGATAGGAAGCGCAGGGTGATTTATGCCGGGTCTTCTGTCCAACTCATTGTGCTTCTTGGGACAGATGGTATGCTCTGTTTTTCCCCTCTCTTCGCTTTTCCGAAGTTCCTTTTTGTCATTTAAGGTGATCCAGCTACAGGTGGGGAATTTGCTAATAAAGTTCAAAATGTAGCTGTGCAGCAAGGAATGTTGAAGTCATCTTTATGTTCCTTCTGAGTTTGCTCATTTCCATAAAATCATTCTAGTGGGTTTATAAGAAGTGACTGTAGTCAGTTGTGCGTGGATATCA
Source organism: Bambusicola thoracicus (assembly GCA_002909625.1). NCBI lineage: Eukaryota > Metazoa > Chordata > Aves > Galliformes > Phasianidae > Bambusicola > Bambusicola thoracicus. The sequence continues at coordinate 452 of PPHD01011801.1, forward strand.
AGTGATTTCCCACTCCCAGCATTTCTTTTGAGGAATGGGAAGTATTACCCCAGTTTATTCTCTGCTTTCTGGCATTTGGTAGATAATTTCAATGTAGGTGTGGAAATACTAGATTTGAAATAATTCTCTAGTTTTGGACGGCTCACTGATGTGCTGAAAGGCATTAAATATGCAGTTGAGCATTATACTGTCTCCTAAGACGTATTTTGAACATTTGAAGGCTGAGGGTGGGGGGGGACGGTTCTGAAATGATTATAGTGCGGGGCATTAGAGCAAGTGAAAACAGTTTTTGCTGCATCTAAGTAGTGCAATGACATGCAACATTGATCAGTGAAAATGTTGTATATTATGTGAAAAAATTGAGGCAGCATTTCTTTTTATGTACATCTTAAAGATGTTACTTTTTAAATTTCAGAATATTAGCATCAAATTATGGGAAAGATATCATTAAATCTGCCTTACACTTGTTCATGCAGTTATTGTGCAGATGTTAGCAAGAGTGGTGTGCGGTAGAAACAGAAGCATATGATCCAAGTTTTGTTTCTTTAGCATTTGTTTTCCCTCTAGTAACTCATGTTGCAAAATACTGAGTTGTAAGCTACCATTTACAGACGGACGTATTTTTATTTAAGCAAATATAAGTCACATAGGTGCAAGTTTGTGTTTTCCTTCTCAGCTATAGAGTTTCTACTTCACGGAGAGCAGAATGTAGAAACTCTAAAGAAGACCAGTGAAGAGATTCCCAACTCTTTTGTTTCATTGTTAACTTAAATATTTTGAAAATGAACATAGTTATTTGTATGATTTGCAGTTCTTTTAGTACAGTATAAGCAGGACATGGCTCTTGCTTTTTTAAAAAATGCTATTATTATTATTTTTGTTGCTCTGTACTGTGTTTTTTACTTTATTCTGCAAACATAACTTGATGTGATGCATGAACTATCTTGGTATGGAGAAAGTAGAGCTGTGTTTTTTCTCTTACATACTGTAAAACATGCTCTGTTGACATTGCACTGGTAGCTGTGAATATGTATGATAGACTATGCCACATTCTAAGTGGCAGAGGAAATGCTTTCTTAGCCTACATTTGTTGCCACTAAATCAGCGAAGTACAGAGTCAACCAAAATTAATGATACTAATCAAGATATTTGAGTCTAATTCATCCAAAACATTAAGCAAATGTCCTTAAAAATGTAAGTCTTTGTGCTTTTAGTTAAACAGAAATACACCTTACTAAACACACAGTCACCCCAGAAGTAGAACGCCTGGATTGTTCAGATGTCGTCATGTCGTTCCAGAAGTTGTGCTCACTCTGATTACGGTTAGAGGGTGCGGTCAGCACTTCAGGCAGGGGGCCAACAAGTGAGATATTGCTGTGCCACTTCCATGAGGATGGGTTTACAGAAGGGGACAGCGTTAGTCATTTGGTTCCATCAGTTTAAGATGGCACATGAATTTTTTAATTAATGTTGTCCATAGGAGGACCTTAGTCTTATAATTTAAAAATGTAGAACTAAATAATCAAGCACTTATGTTCCTCCTCGTTGTCATGATTTTACATTAAAGAAAAGGACCACAGAGTACTGTTTGTGAGGCAAGGCCTGAAATTCTCTTTCTGCCTTCCGCCAGTTTCATTTTTACAAGATTCGTACATTCTACCTAGGTATTGTTCATCTCTGAGACTGTTGAAGGCAGGATAGTTGATATATGCAAGGTAAAGTAAGAATGCACGATGGGAGAGAGAACAGTGGATGGTTTTCGTGGGGGTGAGTCATGGCTACGGTACTGCTCTCTTGTTGTGGCTTTGGGGAAGTATTGATATGGGGAACTTTCAGTGAGAATAAAAACCAAAGTCTGCCTCTCCATGCAAACATAGGAGTGCTATCCACTGTTTTCTCTGATGACATTCTGCCTATGTTTCTTCAGCAGCTTTTCTGTGATTAAGTGCAATGTGTCTAACTTTAAAATACTTCTTGAAATTTTCCCCTGGGGGATGGGAAATAAGCACCAACTTTCAAAAATAAAATGCTAATCTTCATGAGTGGGCCACCACAAAAGCATGGGTGTGTAAAGTGAGCATTGTTAAAAGTCGGGTGGAGCTGGACTGCAAATGGTAGTGAAATAAAGTTCTGTAGCTGTATAAATGGCTGCACAAAGAAACAGCACAACTCTGTTCCACTGTGAAGTTTAGATTTAGGGAAAAGATCTTTGTACAGTCCCAAATGAAGTTGTGCGCTGCAGCTGTTAGTTTATAGTGATAAACAGAGGTTCAAAGGTAAGATGAGTAACGAGAAAAGAATTGCAAAGTAGCATTGCATTTTTTTTTTTACCTCACTAAGAGCGCTTTAAGTTTAAGAGATATCTTGTAGTGCTTGTAGGGAGAATAAGTTAAAGTATATTCTGATTGAGTAAACTGAGGATTTAGAATTAAAAACTGCTGCATGTTTTGTAGGAGGATGAGATGAGAAGGCCAAAGTCCTACTTGATTGTATGTTGTACTATTGAAGAAAATTAATACCAGCACTGTAAAAGTATGTTCCTGTTAAGTGTCTGGTGAAATATGAAAAATATTAAAGAAAAGTAGTGTGGGGGAAAAAACATCTGTAAGAGGTCGTGTAAGGAGATGTTAAATTCTTGGTCTACAGTTTGGGTTGTTAAATTCTTGGTCTGAAGTTTTTGAAACCATGCCACCAATGTGTAAGAGAGAACCCAAGAAAAGGTCCTGCAAAGTACCTAGTGTAATGGGAGCAAGAAAAAAAAGCAGTAGTTCAGCGAGATCAGATGAAATTGTAGACTTTAGTTCTTCAGTATGGAGATCGTGGGATGTGGGATCTCAAACCGTGTACTTATCAGTAGTATGTAAATGAAAATTGTTTATTGGAAGCCTTAAGGGAAGACCTGTAAGATAAAACAAGGCTTTAGAATTAGAGATAAGAAAAGAACGGGTCAAAAAGCTGCGAGTCACTGGGTGACAGGAAGAGTAGGTGGTCAGTTAGGACAGAAAATTACATTTTCCTGGACTCTGGTGGGAAGCCCAATTGAAATAGACTTTGTGGATAATGATTCAAATTTTGGTCTGCCACTCAGTCTGTAAATATGTTTATAGATCCAGTCCTTACTCTGAAGTGCCAATATATCATGGTATGTAGTTAATGTCTCTTGGCTTAACGATAATGATGTAAATGATATCTTTTTGTTGATATTTTCCCTCCCCCTACTGTGGTTGTTATAGCTCTGGTTTTGAACCATAAAATGTCTGAATCAGTTGATGAATTGAGGGCATGTGGACGTCAGCCCTGTTACTGGCAGTATATAGTTTGACAGCTTGGTCATTATATTTGAACCTTTGATGGCAATTTCTGTGACTTGGAGATACCGTATAACTTGTGGTTTGCAAAAGAAGAGCAGGAGTCAATGAGCTCTTGTGGTATGTTCTCCTTTTCCATATCCACTGCTCATCTGCTTAAGTCAGTTCTCTCTTGTACTCACTTATTTTATTTCCAGTTGTTGTTTTTTTTTTAATACAGACATATGGGGCAACATAGTATGTGTGAGCTGTACTGTAGTAATACAAACTGTTTGGTTAATAGACAGGTTTCTTTATGAGAAGAGAGTTTACAGTTTAGGCAGTTTAGTAGATGGAAGTAATTATATGCAGAAGGCTATGAGCATTTTCACTAGTTTTTCATGTCAACCTATCCGTATTTGTTCTAATGGATTTATTTCCATACTTGCAGGGGGAACAGAAAGTTAAACCAAGTCTTTAATGAAAAATCACTGGATGGTAACAGTTCACTTCACTTGTGTAGCTTGCTTTTTAGAAATTCCTCCCCAGGTGCAGGGCCTCACATTTTCCTTTGTTGAACTTAGTGAGAACTTTTAATATATGAGCAGAGGACAATTCTTGAATATATGTTGTTTGGATCCAGGTTAATTATTAAAAAAAAAAGTCCGTATAAAACTATGATTAGTGGTGTCATCTAGTTGGTACTGTCAGTACACATATTTTTAGCTCTTTGTTATTTCAGTCTGGACCATCTCTGAAGAGATAAGCTTCAGTCTTTCATACCAGCATTCCCAGCAGGAGTTTTTTTCTCAACAGTAATAATAAGAGAAGCTGAATCTTTTTTGAAAATACATTTATTTATTTCCTAACCTTAGGCAAAGTTTTACAAAAGAAGAAATTAGGACAACTAACTTCCAGGCTTACATTTGTATATTCAAGATTTGAGCTGAATTATAAAGAAATTAGAGCGTAGTTCCATCCTTGTATGGAGAGTTCTTTTTTTGTTCGGAGTGAAATGTAGTTTATGAAATAGAATACAGTAATTTGATGACTACTTACAGGAATTTGTAGGCCTGCGTGTAGCACTTCGTCTGTGCACAACCAGTGCTCTCAAATTGCTGAGGTTAAAGTACGTAAGTAAATCATGGAAACATAGAACCTCCAAGGTTAGAAATGACCTCCAAGGTCATCCAGTCTGAGTGTCCACCTACCACCAAGATTTCCCACTAAACCATGGCCCTTTAATACCACATCTCCTCTTTTCTTGAACACCTCTGGGGACGGTGACTAAACCACCTCCCTGGGCAGCCTGTGCCAGTGCCTGACCACTTTTTTGGAGAAGAAAAAATAGACATTATTAAGAAAATGTGAGAGGTAGGAGTACTGCTTATTGAAAAAGTCAGATTTCTGTCCATTGATATCTATTTTTGGTACAAATAAAATCTATGCATAGTTTAAAAATGTTGTCCACACCCTAATATGAACTTATTTGTTTGGGCCAAATATGTTTAGGTATTCTCTGCTGCCTGTTGCACTTTTTTTTTTTTTTTTTAAGAAATTGTGCTTGCAAATTTGCATGATATTGACTTGCAAACTTAGAAGTAGCAGAAAAATTTGGTGTTGTTTTTAAAGGGTGCTTCAATCTCCAAATACTTTGAAAAATTGTGTTTCTTTTTTGCTGTTGTAGATTGCGTTTAGAACAAAGTTGTTAGCTTTTGAAATGTCATGGGTCAACACATGTTTCCTGGTATGCAACTGTTGAAAGGGGATTTTCTTGCTTTTTTCTTCAGTTCTTTATTTTTTTTTAATGTAACCCACACATTGTCAAAGCTTGTATACTATTTTTCTCATGTTTTTTTCCAGTACTGCATCGTACTTTTCAAAATTTCACATAATTTGTTTGGAGTTTACAGCAAATATTTTTCATATTTTTTTTTTAGCGTGATCTGTTTCATATTTTGAAGACTTAGGAATCTAGGAAACACTGATGCATCAGGAAATGTTGCATAGAGCAGGATATTTCTGCTCTTCTTGTATCATTACTCCTGAGACAGAATGATGAATTCTCTAATACATGTGCAGGCAGCTTTGCAGTCCTTGCTGTTCAGACAAGACCGTCATGTCTGAGATCTTTGGCATGTGACACAGTCATCGTCTTACCAACACAGGTTTTACAGTAGCAGTTTATAAACTTCGTAATGTATTGAATTGCAGGTTTAGTGTGAGTGCATAGCAAAGCTATGTTATTTATTTCTTTATGGAAATGTTACCTGTAATCTCCTTTTGCTTAAAGCAGAGGTTTCACATTTGGATGGGTTTGTAGGTGTCAATGCCGAGCTACTCACGGGTTGGACCTTGTATTTCAGTCACCTTCAAAGCATGGATGTAGCAGCCATGATTTGCTTGCCTGAGAGTAACTTCATGTTCACTCTCACTTTAGAGAGAGGTTTTATATGCCAATATGGTAATATTTTATATTAAATGAGGGGAGAAACAGAAGAACCAGAAACTAGTTCAGTATTTTGCTGAGACACTGTATAATCTCTTCATAGTGGGTTAAAAAAGCCCCCAAATTTTCAGGTGATTTTCATGTTGCTTCTACCATGAAAGAATAAGTAGTCATTCTTTTAAAAGAACATGCTGTCCTTTTGGATAGCTGTATTGCTCAAGTGATGTCCAAGTGTCCAAGTCAAGCATGTTGCTAGTGATGTGGTGTTTTTCTTTTTTTTTTCTCTTTTTTTTTTTCCTTTTTATTTTTCCTGCAGATGGCTTCCTCTTGGGTATAATTTGGAATAAAATTCCGTACTGTTAAGTGTTTTGGCTCTTTCGTTTATTCAAAGAATGTAAGACATTACAGATGGCTTGAAATATTTCTATTTCCTCTGTATACTTAAGGGACAATAGGAGGGAACCCCCCACGGTTGACCAGTTTCTATTTTTATATATAGGAGTATATAGACATCTGATTAGTTTTGAAAAAGAAACATGTCATTTATTTTATCTTTTTGATAAGAGAGCATACATTCGCATCTAATTTTAGTTATCAATCCCTGCTATTCAGTAGCAGCTTCTAATATGTACTAATTCTTTGACAACACCTTTTTACCAAGTTTACTATTATAGCGACCTATAGTTCTCACCTCATGTACAGTTTTGCTTGAGAAAGATGTAGTTTCAACTACTTGTGTTTCATGAAGTGATCTGTAATTGATGATGATGATCAGTGATCTTCATTTTGAATAGGGTATAAGGGCAGCGTGGGTGCCTTTGGATGCAGGAGGCTGGGATCACCCCACTGGTAAAGAAAGAAGAGAGGCCTTTTCTGGGCAGCCTGTTGCTGTAAAGGGTGCTCGCATACAATTGAAATGTGCAAGTGTGTTTACTTGGGGTATTTTCTCTGCATCTATTAGCAGTTTTGGGACATAACTGTGTGGGATTTTTTTTTGGTTATTTCTTTTTTTTTGTTTGTTTCCCTAGCAGTGATGTACATATTTCACATACATATTTCCATTGTCTTAGCCTTGCCTTTCAATTAGTTAACAACCACTGGCATTTTCAAGCATTAAAATATTTAACAAGTGTTGAATCTGACCAAACATTTTCTATTAATTTATCAAGCTGTGATAGAATTACCAACCCCTGCCACCCACATGAATATTATTTAAGCCTTTGCATCCAGTCCTACTCAGAACTTTACTAGGATCAAATTTTACGATATAGAGTGATACAACATTTTGAGTATAATGTTCATAAAAAACAAAATTTACTCTTTTTAAAGTTCATCTGTTTCTTTTTTAAGGCTTCCCTGCCATTCTTTCTGGCTTCACAAGGAAGACTATATGTAATAAATCAGTTGATTGAGTCTGACTGGAGTCTGATAGTGTTATTGTGATGAGGATGAGACCAGAGCATCTCCTGAGCTTACGGGAAGCAGTTGCCCTGATGATACTGATATGCCATACACCACAAAGGAAACAAATAATTACAGAAATCCCTATCAGCTTGAAATGGTAGAAAATTCCTTCTCAGCTTTTGGTTTGGCACCTGACATTTAGTTTTGTAAGCAAGACAGGTCAGCCAGAATTCTCTGCAGCACCTGCATGCCCCGTGACGAGCTAGATCTCCACTGTTGGCTCTCTCACAAAAACTTAGATGTCCAATTAAGTACTCAGGTGGAAATTCTGTCTAAATCTCTATGCATGAATGGTCGAAGCTCTGAAGTATGAGATTTGATTATAATCATATACTGTAGAACTTCAAGTACTGTGAGGTCATCCTAGCCCTAAAAAGAACCCGTGTATTACAGATTACCAGGTAAAAGGAACCACCACAATGGTCTGTGCTGACTTGCTCTGTCATACAGGGGTTAAATAACGTCTTGCAAAGGTGAAATGAAGGAGAACCTTTCAGAATTCTTTTTTGTTGTTGTTGTTGTTTTTTACTTGATGAACTCAGACTCCAACTGTGGTGAGCTAATTGCAATAACCTGTTCCAATTTTTCTTATTTTGAGCTGTTGTGATGATAACTTCTGGATCTTGTAATACACTGGATCTGGGAACGCTTTTATCTGGAGTCTTCTTACAAGTAAACAGCTTATCTGCATGTAACTGTATACTGTCAAACATCTAACTGCTCTATTAAGTGTTTCTTGGCTCTCTCTGGGGAAAAAAAAAAAAAAAGAAAAACTGGAAAAAGCTGAGATCTCTTTATGATTTGAAATCAGAATCTTTGGGATCACAGCTGAGAGATGTCAGATTTTGTAACCTTGTATTATTAAACTTCACAATGCGATACTTGTTTTCCTGCCCTAGTTCATATTTTATTGTATTTGGAAAACCATCTTCAGCGTTCTCTACACAACGTTCTCATGTGATTTTCTTAGCAATTCTGTGACTTTCCAGTTTTGACACATGAGAAGAGATGTGGATTTTTTAGCTGAAAGGAGGGTTGGGAATTAGCTAATGTTTCCTTGAGGTGGTGCCTTCTACAACTGTCTTCCAGTTGTAACCTATAAGCATTGGCTTAAGTAGGAAAAAATAAATAAAAGGGGAACCACTGCCTTCCATTTCATTCTGCTGAAATACCTAAGTTTAGAGAGCTTTCTTTTTCTACTTTTGTTTCTCATTGGTTTAATAATAATTTATCCTCCTAATATTACAATCACAGAATCATAGAATCACCAGGGTTCATAGGGGGAATCATAGAATCTCCAAGGTCATCTGTCTACTACCTATTGCCAATATTTTCCACTGAACCATGTCCTTCAGTACAATGTCTAAATTATTCCATCGTGTGATGGAAAATGGAGAATGTACAACTGGAGATTGCCCAGAACTCAAATCCAGTATGTCTGCCTAAGGGTTCAAAGGAGAAATGCTGAAAGGGAGTCCAAGTGGGAACGAGAGGTAGATAGATGCTTACAAGTACAAGCTTTCTTAGTGCCAGTCCTCTCTGAGGAGTCATTTTGACAGATTTTGTAATCTGTTGTTATCTTTCTTAGAGACCGCTTAGTTATCCCAACCTACCTAGAGAAATGCAGTTCATTCATCAAGAATGTGTTCTGCTGGCATGCCATGAATTCCTCTGACAATACCTGCATTGACTCAAAGCCTTATTCTTTACAACAGACCTTTTGCTAGCCCAACTCTGGTATGGGTCTTTCTCTTAGTGCGCTCACAGGAGGCATACCTGCAATGCTGTCCGTCCATAGAGCTCATTGACTGTAACACAGCACTTGGCTTCACAGGAAGAGAGGATGGGCACGGCACTGGACTGATTCCATTTTCCTGAACAGGAAGCTGAGACTCCATGGAAAGCACCAAACTTTTCAGCTGTCTTTTCATGCTGCTGCAGATGGTGATGCATTCTAATTTAATCTCGAGGAGGGCACTAACAGGAAGGGCTTTTGATACTTTTCTTCATTAACTCTATAGAACTGTAAAATTCAGTAGGAGTCAGTGCACAGAAATCTGTTGTTTTAGTGGGATACATTCATCTTGCAATCTAGGAAACCTTTTTTTGAATATATTTCAGGTCCTAGTCTATCTAGGCTTTCACTCACATGTAAAGTTGTTTCTCTGTGAGATTTTAGCCACATTTTCCTGTTTATATACTTTCCCTTCTCTTTCTTTGTGGAAACACACATACGGAAAGGGAAGTTGATTGCAACCCAAAATGGGAAGCAGTAACACGAAGCATGTAAGAAGTATTGTTAAATTCCCGGAACGACCAACAGAATGTACAAAAATATATATCTTCTTTTCTGTAACTTCCTTAAGGTTGGCAGTGAGTGGCAGTGTTTGATGTGTGTGTTTGGCAAGGTGATGAGTTCCAGACTGTGCTCTCTTTTCGGGCCTTCTAGTGCTCACATGGGTAGAGGTACTTATGCTGCCTAATTGGCTGCCAGTCTGCTTAAAATCCCCTGGATTTTTGAAAAGCCGTTTTCCCATGCTAGCTGTCCCATACACCTTCCTCTGGGCTTTTCAGTCCCTTCCTGTAAGAGTTCAGTGGGCAGAACGGCTTTCTTTTGTTGGTGTTATGGGTTCTCTCTGAGCAAAGCTGGCAGAAGGCTGCATGGGATAAGGCTCATCTATGTGCGAAATCTTGAAGGCATGCTGAGTTAACAGTATTTGGAAAATAAAATAATGGGAGGGTAAGGTATAGATTAATTTTGCCTTGTGGTCTGATGTCCAGAACAGTTATAACAATTCACAGAGAGACGGCACTGTATTTTTGCCTACATAATTTCTAGAGGATTATTGGGGGGGGGGGGGGGGGGGGGGGGGGGG
>PPHD01011802.1:0-18524 GCA_002909625.1 Bambusicola thoracicus
CTGCCTGTGGCGGGGGGGGGTTGGAGATTTATGATCCTTGAGGTCCCTTCCAACCTGGGCCAATCTCTGGTTCTTTGAATGAATGCAGACCTCAGTTGCTTTCAGGAATTCAAAAATATTTGTTAATGCCAAGGAATGTTGGGTTAAAATGTAACTGCGTTGCTTGTGTCAGTAGAGAATCCTTGGGTAATTCGGTGAAATTTCAGGTGGTTCTTTTTCAGAGCAACACAGTGCTATTTGTTTCCAACCAACAATATGTAACTGCCCAGTTGTAGTGCTGCAGCACTGTTTAAGATGGGCAAAGAATTTTTTTTTCTCTGTACCCGGTGTGTGGTTTGAGAAGCAGTGCTGCTGCGGAAGCCAGGTCTGCAGCCCCATCTCTAACTGTCCTTCCTTCTCTGTTTAACAGAAGTCAGCGAGTGACTACAACAACTTCGACAGGGAATTTCTGAACGAGAAGCCAAAGCTTTCTTACAGCGACAAAAACCTGATTGACTCCATGGACCAGTCTGCGTTCGCCGGCTTCTCCTTCACCAACCCCAAATTTGAACAGATCTTAGAAAAATAGTCTGAACAGAGCCGGACTTACAAACAGCATTAAATGTTATGAACAGAAACTGCAGTGCTAAGTGGTACGTTCCAATGATGTGCAGTACTTCAGAGCAATAGCTCGGTAATGTGGTTAATTACGTGTAACTGCTCATTTGTTGGCAGTGTTCTTCTGTGCATGGCCGGGTGTGAGGTATGTGAATCACGTGCATTATTTTCTCTATTTGGGAAAATGTAAATTGTTCGGTTACTTGAATGTAGTTATGTTTTATATATATATAAATATAAATGCTGTATATTTTGCTCGAGACATTGAGAATGGAAGATGTCTTTTTAAAAAAAAAAACGTGTTTGAGCCCTTGGTTCGGTTCTTTTGTCCTCACTCCAAAGGAAGTTGCATTAAACTTTTGTTCTTCGCTTCGATTTTCTTTTTTCTTGGAGAAATACCCAATTGAACTGCAGTCCTATTTAATCCACGGTGGAAAAGAATAAGAAAAACCTTTTAGAATTACCTGCAATGAGGAATTCACAGCCCACATCCAGCAGCCACTCCTGCCCTTAGCTGTACATCCTTGGCTCTGGCAATTAATAAATGCCTTGATCTTTATTAGGAAAAAATAAGAAACAAACTCATTTCCCTTCCCCAGAAAGGACTTCTTACAAATGCCTGTGTTGCAGTAACTCCTACTGACTTTCACTTCTGCAGCCAGCAGTTCCCCTCCCTGCTGTGTGCCAGGCTCCACTCTAAATATGTCCTTGAGGAAGGAGCAGGGTAAGCAGCTGCTCTATTCTTGGTCTCTGCAGCGCTGTGCCCCTTAACCAGCTGTGGTACCTTCACTCACTCCATTCTTACTTTCCAGAATGACGGGTGCCGCTGGGAGTTTCCATTCCACCTCAGCTGAAATATGTGCCAGAAGGCAGCACGTGGAAGAGAATACAAGAGCACTGTAATATTAAAAGCTTGATTCAGACCTTAAAATAGTGATGACAAGGAAGAGCTAATAGTCTTACCTTCCTGCTCCTTCGGGCAAATCTTCACCAAAACTGTTCCCCAGCATTTCCCCTGCTGCAGCAGCCACAGAAAGAACACACAGCAGTGCAGGGTGTAGCATTTGATCTTTATTGCTTGGATCAAATGTCAAACAATTACATTGGTCTGAAAGATTACAACAATGAAGGCCAACAACGTAAGAAAAGGTACTTTAATCTCATTCAGAAGACTGCGTCTGAGCTAGCGAGTGCATTAACAGTCAGAAGGTAGTGAAACACACAGCTACACCAGGCCAGGACAAAGGTTTTTACCTCCCTGTGCTGCCTCGGTCGGGGCTGCATGGCAGGAAGAGGAGGGCAGGACATGGGCAGCTGCTCGGGGCAGTGCAGTGCAGTGCAGTCCTCTCCAGTGCCTCCCCAGACAGCAGGCACACAGCAGGCAGAACGGAGCGCTCGCTGCACAGTTACATTCACTGTCTACATTTGCTCTCACCAGCTAGAAAGGGGTGGATGCAGTTGATGATTTAGTACCTCAAGTCCCACAGACAACTTCATCATTTTTTCTCTTCAAGTATCAGCATAACAGCTTATTTACACTTCTATACAACCTTTTTTTTTTTTTCCTTTTTTTAAGTGAACACCCACGTAGTAAAACACTCACAGTATATTCAAAAGCAGGCTATAAAAATACCTACTGTACATAAAACATTTAGCCTCAAGGAATTGTACAGCACCTCCAAAAGGGTGGAGAGGTCAGTGAAGGGGAGGAAAGAGCAGCCTCCAGCTCAACTCTTGCTCGGGGGAACCTATCCTTCCACCACGTTCCTTGGAGCAGGTGTGCTCCCCTGCTTCTCTAACTGGGGGCACACATCTCAATGGAAGAGCTGTGGAACGGCTCCTGCCCATGGCAGAGGTCTGGAGGAGCGCAGCCCTGCCTTCCCAAGCAAAGAACACAAAATTAGGGGGAGAAAAGCGTTTCTATGCTTTTGGCACAAAGATGGCCTTGGTTACTACGCATCAATAAATTAAGTACGCCGAGCACAAACGCTACGAACACAGCTGAATGAAGGAAGGGCTGAGACACGCGGTGCTGAGTTAATGGGTCACACACACACAGCTCGAGCCAGCAGCGCTCACGGCAAGTGTTCCTGGTCACTCCGTGCCCTCCCTTTTCCTCTTCTGCAGCGGAACCCAGCGATGTGATATGGCTTACTTCCTCAGCAGAGCAGCTCGCTGACATCAGCTTATTAAAACAAACCACGACAGACAGCAGCGCGTTATCTTACAAATCCTGCATGAGCAGAAGACAGTGCAGCCCCAGCCCATGAAACGACGTTAGGAGCACCCCCTATTTCACACAGGAATTGAACATAGTTCTGTTACGTTTTGTTTTTAAACCAACGATGTACAAAGTAAAGGTTCGGCCACTCGAAGAGAAGTCCTTAAGAAGAAGAATAAAAATGTCACAAACAAACAAACACAAAAGCACCGTCTGTCAGCAGAAAGGCAGCCCTCCTGTCCAGGACAAAGCCAACACACTTCAGCTGTGGGGTAACGCACCAAACCACAGCAGTTCAGCACTTAGGAGGTCGTCCCCTCAACAGACACAGAGAAGCCCATTTGTAGCACTGGAGTTTCACAGAGAAGTACGGAACAGCAGCGAAGAATTTGGGCAGTGGGAGGTTGCTTAAAAACAGCAATAATTAAAAAACAAAAAGGCGTATGTGCCACGTGACAGAAGTTTCACAATGCACCTGCTGCTTTCTTGCATGAGCTCTAAGGAGGGCGAAACGCCACCTAACCTTCCTGTACTGTTTGCTGATGTATGTGTTAGATGTGGCTATAAAGAGAAACGGACGTGTTGAAATTCATCCAAATTTGCCTCAAAATCACAGTGCTAAAAAGAAAAGCAGCTCCTCCGGCCTCTGCATCCTGAGCCCTTCCCCAGCTCACGGGCAGAACAGCTGCCAGGCCATCCTGCAGCTCAGCACACAGCCGGGCTCTGCTCTGCCTGCTCCCACTGCCCAGGCTGCTGTCTCACACACACACACACACATCCCACAGCCATTCAAGCTCTGCCCTCCAACTGTGCTCCACACTGCAGCCGGCCCCTGGAACGTGTTACAACCCTGCTCAAACAGCAGGATCTAGCAGGTGGTGAAACTCATTGGAACCGTTTTGTTTTCCAAGGGGAAAGTCTCCCCGTCTCCTACCAATGTAAGTGTTTTTGGGCAAACCCAAGATCACGGTGAGACAGAAGCCAGCACAGCTGATGAGCTTTCTGATAGGAAGCAGTTTTGCATCACGAAGCCTACAATGCTCTAAATGCAGGATTCCCTTTGTGTTAAATAAGCTTCCCTGTAATTCTAGGCAATCATTCACAGTAGAAATAAGAGAAATTCTTAGAAAAACACTTAAAGAAAGTAAAGCCTAATTAAAATCTGACAGTAAAATTGACACGGGCAATTAACCATCTTGCAGTACCCACAGATGAACACTAAAAGCCACTGAAACAGCACAACTTTACATACAGAAGTCTAAAACCAACTGGACTCCGCCGCCATGGGTTTCCTTTTACTGCTACCTTTTGGCACCAGGAGTTAACCACAACTACAGCTTTTCTCCAAAGAAGCTGAATCACATTCGGAATGTCTGAAGGTGGAGGGGAGCTGCGCCCTGCCCGGCGCCCAGCGACGCCTTCACCGTTCTCAAGGGCCTGAGCTGCTGCTCCGTGCTCAGGTGCTGGAGGAAGGGCTGCTGCCTCCGGAGCTGCAGCTATAGGTGGTTGGGTACTGTCCTCAAGGCTTCTTCTCTCGACCGGTCCATGCCTACATTCTGCAAATTTAAAGACAGAAAGTACTTGAAGGCATGAGTCACACCATCGGCCATTGCTTTGCTCAACTCACAGTGCTTACACGTGGCAGACATTGTGCAAGTTTTGATGCTCACTGCCCCAGTGTGACCGTAAAGCACAAGGAGAGGTCCCAGGCTGGGAACAGAAACCAAAGCCCAGAGCTCAGCAGGGCTGCTCAGAAAGCATCTCAATGGCACACGTTACACCACCTCTGGGGGGGACGATTGGTTTTGGACAACTGCCATCTCCATGCTGTGTTTTATGTCACATTGTTCTATTTTATTTTTTTTAATTCTAAGCACCGTTTCTATCTACTGATGACTTCTAGCATTTCACACACAGTGCAAGAGAAAAATAACACCGTGCAGCAAAGATCATCACCACACAAAAAGGGACAAAATTTGGATGGAGGGAAAGCTATGTCCCCTTTGTGTCTCGCTTGCTTAGAGAACTGCCTCCTTAATGCCCACAGCTAAAACTCCAGTTCTGGTCCTGGTAGGCAGCAAAGCCACCGGGCAGATGGAGTATCTCCCTGAAAAGTAATGTGAAGCGTGGGACTCGTAGGCACGTTGGCAGATGTCGCACTGATATCAGGTAACATTCCCATGGTTTTAAAGCCCCGCTGCTTGGCGTTTTCCTTCCAAGCACGTCTCTCCAGTCCAGCTGGAGGAAGGCAGAGCCTCATGCAGACCCATGCACCGCTCCGTCAGCCAGAGCGCACCTACAAGCCCCAACCCACGCTGCTGGGACATTCAGTCACTCCTTCAGAAAACAAGGCATAAACCAGCAGTTCTAGACTGGATTTGGGGGATTGAGTGCGCCCACATTATTTCTGCCCTTACTAACACTCCCTACCAACATCAGACCTTTCTTTTCTCACCTGCCTTCCACCCTCTGGGTACGTCTGCACCGGCCACCACAACCACAGCACGGGCACATGAGTGCTGCCCACCCCACTTTCCAGCTGCTATCTTTGAAGGAGGAAAAAAAGGAGAAAAAAACCACACTCCTGTTCCAGGAAGATGCTCCGCAGGGCAGCTTTCCTCCCAGAGACACAGAGACAGCGCCGGCATGCAGGAGCACAGGGACTTGGCAAAGCAAGGTGCTCTCTGCATGACCACAACAGACACCCACTGTGCTGACATTTCTCTCACCTGCCTGTGTTTTCTTAGCAACTGATGCAACGTACCCAAAAACTCCTCAAGAAAGTGGAGATGTCTCCACAGGCAATGCAAGAAGATTGGCTAACATCTCAGTGAAGCATCTGCTGTTGATTCAAAGAAGATTAAATGGAGCTCGAAATGGAGCATCAATGTGCAGGAGTCTGGAGGTACTGGAAATTAAGAGCAACAAGAACTGAACAGCTACAGCATGAAACTAAGATGAAACAATGTGGTCTAGACAAGGAAAAGCCACCTCTCCTTAACTGAAATAAGGCCTGCCAGGCAAAAACTGCATCCCAGCAGCTGAGACACAGGGAATGCCAATACGCAAAGCTGAAAGCGTTAAGTCCTTCAGTCTGAACAAAGGTGAAGGGGGAAATGCTGTGGAAGCAAAGCACGCTGAACTGCCATGTGGAAAAAACACCACAAAGCCTAATAAATAAACCCTGGGGCTTATCAGGCAAATGAGACACAAAGCTGAAAGACCAGAAAGGGACTACCATTCCCTTAATGGTAAAGGAATTCCTGCTCACAGCAATCACATTAGATTTGATGAGAGCAGCTGGGACCGTTCTTACTGCCAGAGCAACCATGGGCACAGGGAAACAGAGGCGTGCAATGGAATGGTGTTGCATCCCCTCTGGTCAGTTTGAGCTTTTATCTTCTTTACCGATGTGTTATGTGGTCTTGGAAACCTTGACTTCCCTGAGTTCTACATGGGAAGTGCTGGATGGCTCCTGCTGACTCAATGTCATGGTCCAAAGCTGCAGGGGGCCCACAGGAACCCAGAATGTGCTGCTCCTACTCACACTGCTGTGCTCCCTGGGCTCCCCAAGGCGTAGCAGTGGCAGTGCCTCCCCACACAAGTGCTGTACTGAGACAGCTGCCATTTCAGTGCTCAGCTTTGTTTTTCCATGTGTGACCCTCACAAGGCTTCGCGTAAAGGGCTCAGTTGGAGAAGGTGGGTCTGAAGTGCACAGGAGCCAGGAGGAACGCTGAGGCAGATGAGGTTTGTAAGGATCCCCCGCAGCTGAAGAACAGGAGCATCAACAGAGGGATGGAGAGCACAGAGCAAAGGAAGCCCTCCTTTCAGCCAACTTCCTCCTGGGGAGCTGCACACAGATCTGTCACCTCCACCTCCCCTGCAGCACCAGGCCAAGAAAACCATCCAGGGGATGGAGGCCATCAGGCAATTCTGCTGTAATGGAGATCCCCCCCCAGAGGGCAACACTGCTTTTAAATCCCACGTCCATCAAACTGTTCTTCTGCAACAGAAGCCTGCACAGATTGTGTCTTCACCAGAAGTTTCATGGCGCAGTATTTCTCACAGTACAAAGTGTGAGAGGTGACACCACCACTCCCATCATGGTCACAGCACAGGAGGATCCCGGCTCCCCCAGCCCAGTCCACCGCACGCAGCAGGGCTGGAACCAACGTAGGACGGCACACTGCAAACCAGCTGTGGTCTCTCCAGCTTTTGTTGTAACGGAGTTCAGGATGCACGCCCTGCTGCTCTGACACCACGCTCCTACGGGAGGGAGGAAAAGCCCTCCGCCTCCATGCCTCGCAAGGCAACCCATAGCCTGACCTGCAAATAACTGCCTTCTGCTCCCCACAGTGCCTCTCCCAGCACTGAGACTAACCTGTGTTCTCCCCACAGCAAGGCAGCACCGGGCACTCACCAGCTCATTTCAGCAGAACAAGTGCCATCTATTTTTCCACTCTCAGTTTCTCACTGAAAGGAAATGGAAAGGCACTCCTCTGAAGGCCGGTTAATGCACAACAGCTGCTAAGGGAAGCTGCATACTGAAAACACGCACATTCCTGCACCTTCCCTAGCAGTTGTGGCATTACTTGCCCTGCTCTCCACTGGTGAGCACGTGCAGAGCTCCAGCACTGCAGGCCAGCGGGATTAAGGCTGCAGAGCAACTACAGATTGCTGTTTGGAGCAGCAGAGCACTCCAACCGCTCCCAAGGGCACTGGAGCAGATAACGGCGCTGCCTGCAGAACAAACTCATCGTGTGCTTCACAGCTTTCATAGACAAACCCGCTCCAGCTGACATTAAATGCTTACTGGCTGTTATAATAGCTCAACAGCTTTGAGAGTCAATGCTGCAGCACCTTTACATTGCAGCAATTTATAGGAACAGCGTTCCAGTGACAGCTGAGTACTGTTCAACAACTCATTTGCAATAAACCAAGCAGGGCAGTACGGTTTTATTGTGATCATTCTCTCCAGCCACGCACTGTACAAAGATTCACTCCGGGCTTTGAGTTGTTGGCTTTGGTGTTCTGTTTTTACACCATTACTTTTTCTTTCAAGATGATTGGAATGATTATGATTTCAGTTTATTTTGAAGCAGCAGATGGAAATGGCACCCAAGTTGGATAGTTGGTCAGGACACGGCCTTCACTGATGAGCAGGGACTGTTATAAGAGCTTCTTCAGGAGGTCAGGAAATGTCTACGTTCTGTACAGCAACACAAATACAGAGGAGAGCATTTACCACGCAGCAGTAAGACCAACAAAACCACCGATCACGTGTACCTTCCACTGCCTGCCATGCAAGGAAGTACAGCACTGCCTGCTGAACGAGCCTCAGAAGCCCAGCCTGCCACGGCACTGCCCTGTCAGAGACTGTGCAAGAGGTGCCCTCCCTGCGGCCACGAATGCAGATCATGAAAACTGTGCTGAGAGTATTTCTAAGACGTGGATTAAAAACAAGGCCTGCTTAACAATACCTTGCCAGTTCTCCTAACGTGTTCTTCAGGCTTTATGCCTTTTGCCCTGTGCTGAGCAAAGTCAGTAATAAATACCTCATCTCCTCCCTCAAAAAAATAAAGGAAAACGGGGATTTGGATTTCTTGCTGGCAGTAGCGTTCCTATCTGTCGCTCATCACCTCCAGCAGAAGCACAAAGCAGATGTTTTAGCCCAGCACTTGTTTTCTGACCAAAAAGAGGAGCCAAGCAATAGCTCAAGCAATGCCCCAATTTATATTCAGTGCAGACTGGGCTCCTTCACCTTGAAAGGTCAGCCACTTCAGCCACTGCAGTGCCAACAAACACGAGGCTTCAGTCCACTCGAGACAGATCACCCACACACCATGAGCTCCACAGGCACCATAAACAAACACTGCAGTACTTTGCAGCAGGGTGAAAGTACAGCTCTTCAGCTGCAGCAGATAAGGAGTGCAGTGTCCTGCAGGCAGGGCTGCAAATTCCTTGTGGGGGCACAGAACAGCACAGCAGGCAATTCTTCATCACAGTCTCTTTGTTGAGTGGTGTTGATATCTGTGACGCGACGCTCAATTAAATGCGTTGACTTCAATAGAGTATTTGAAAAATTCACTTAACAGAAACAATTAGCACTTTTGTAGGTTATGTAGATGAAAGCTTCTGAAACATCCACAGCCCTCTGAGCAACATCCAAATGCAGACACGAGCAGCTCGGCCCTCTACCCAGCTATACTAATGAATAATGGATCACCACCCGTATTGCAGCCGTTTGGGTTTCTTTGGAGGGCAGGGACAAATGTTCTGGTGGAAGAACCCCAAACACATCTCTGCTCTTTCCCTCGTTTGTTGTATCCATCTGTTTTCATTCTAAACCAAACAGCTTTGCGTCTGTGTCCAGACAGCAGTGCCACTGTCTGCACAATCCTCTGTGTGCACCTGAAGTGCTCGCCCACCACTGCCAGCGTGACTGCATCACTGGCCAACCACACGTACAGCTTTCCTCCTGAATTAACATCAAGTGGTATTTCCAACAGTAATTCCCAAGGAGCTTCAGCAAGCTGTAAATCCGGCACCAGCATTTAATGAGACAAACTGCACACGTTAAGCTGACCTACATAATTCAACACTTAGAACAGTAACACTTGCTCTAAGACATTCTCGTTTATTCTCACCATGCTTTAAGGCACCATGAAATGAGAATGGATTTCCTGAACCTAACAAGCCAAACTAAGACAGAGACGTGGGAAAGCACAAAGATAAAGGAGGAAAGAGAAGGAAGAAAGGAAATGCGACTATCTGATGGAAATATCTGGTCTGTGAATGGCCGAAAGTCAGCATTTCAGAACTCGCAGTGCCCGAGTCATTAAAACAAAACATCTTTGCAGACCCTTCCAACACTTCTGCACAACTGCCACAAATGCGCACCCACACACAAGTGAAGTGCTTTGTGTCCTGTGGCTGCACACATTTATATTCCTTCTCACTGTAAGCCATTGTTCTGAGAACCACCACAGCATTTTTTCCTCACATTATCAAACTGACTTTTAGTTCACTAGAAGGCACGGCTCACAGCCTCAGCAAGGAACCACTGCCATACTCAGTGGCATCAGCATGAGGACCTGCAAAGGAACCAGAACATTTCAATGACGACACACTGCACGCAACTTCCATAATGCAGCAATGGGAGAGCTGAGCTGGATAACCTTTGAAAGGGACTTTTCAAAGGAACTACTCTGTCTGTGCAAGTAGCAGAACCAACCTCAGTGCACGTCAGTGCCTCAGAGCACAGAGGCCCACACAGGGAGAGTACCAACTGTCACAGCCTGCCATTCCATCTCCACGGAGGTTTTCCAAGCGCACTCAATTCCCTTCCCCTGTTGTTTTGCTGTACTCTGAGACCCCTCCTCAGCCCCCACCACAGGCAGCACCATCAAACACTCTGCAAAATACACAGCGTGGATCTCAGTGATGAATCAGCTGATGGCTCTGATGTCTCAGAAGAGGATTATCACTTCATTTCTGACTGACTCCAAAATAAGCGTGGCATTCCTGACTATGTATTTTGTGCTCTACCTCTGCTGAAGAACTTCATACAGTTTTTAGATTGTGCTCAGCAGAAGGATTTTTCCACCCTTAAAAAGCTTGATGTGCAAGATTAAATACGGTCAGCAGTTACAAAATCACTTCTAACCACAAGGACACGGAAGCCAGCCAAGATCAGAACGTTACGTCGAGTTCTCCCATTCAAAAAAAAAACCAAACATTCTTACCTCAGGTTTATCTCTGTGTGTGTTTACAGCTTCAACATTCAGAAATATAGATTCTACTTTACATCCTGTTGATAAAAAACACATTTTTAGAATTGGGCTGCTTGGAAAAATGAAGTCATGGTAAGGATGCAATCTGAAGATGCACTCTGATCTATGAGTCTATGATTCTGAGTTTGTGAAGGATAATCACTTTCCTCTTCTGATTCATACCAGTTTCCCAAGTTCTGAACAGCTAAAGCTACTGAAATGAACGCATTCCACCAGGATGAGCGCTGTTCTCAATCTGACAGTCCATCTTTCAGTCTCACCATTGCTTTATCATTATGTTTTTGTAACACAAATTCTCACCTTCCAACAGGCGCCAACCAAAGCATCCCACCAAGAAGATCGTTGTAATTTTGTGTTGTGTTTAAACATCACAGACTTACTGGAATCGCACCACATTACTAAAGACAAATGCTGCTCATTTTTTTAAATGTGGAAGTGATTCCACTTGGTGCCATTAGTAAACCCCATTCCTCCACGTGTGCAAAGCAGAACCTAAACTTCCACGCCCCAATGAGGTGGGGGTTGACTTCTGGAGGGGAATTTCTATTCACAATAAATAAACAAACAAACAATTCCAGAGAAGTATGAATGTTGGGAAGGCACAACTATGTGTTGCTTGGGTAGAACAAGCTGACCCACTCAGCAAATTAGAATTACTCAATACTGTGGGAACTTCTATAGAAACAACATCAAATTGCCAAATGCAGTCCGATCTCACAGCAGCACTTCTATACAGCCACCCTACACAGCCCTACACGGCACACACAGCAGAGCTCAGCATCTGCCACAAACAACAAATCACGTTGTTGGAGTCTCCTGTTCATGTATTTCCTAAATTCCTAACGCTCCATGAGCTTGTTGTGTGCCACAGAAAGGCAAATGGAGCCTATCTTTAGAAAGCCATCGCGCTTTCAAAAGAATGACATAAAGGAATATGGCAAATATTTGCCTTGCGCTGGGAAGCAGAGCCTGAGAAACTTCCTTTGTCACAAAGGTTGTGAGCAAACAGCGCAGGAAGGTCAACTCAGGGAAATATCAGACAAGAAAAAAGATTTTACGAGGGAAAAGTGCACTTCTCATACTGGGAAAGTGCCACAGTCATCCTGCTGTTCACAGATCCATGCACACAATCCCTGCCGTCGAACAGAACACTGATCTCTGATGCTGGCCATTGCTAAGGACTGCTTACCCAGAGCTGACATCAGTCCCTGAGAAAAACTGCCCTGCACTCAGTAGAAACCAGAGGCACATCCGTTTCTCCACAGTTATTTGTTGACATGCATATTCCTAACTGGTTTTTAATTACTGATGAGAAGGTCCATACCTACAGCAAGGCGCAGCTTCTCTCTCCTGTGTGCTCCCACACAAACCCATCTGCCTGTCCCTCAACCCCTCTGTAGATACACTGCACTCCATGGACCGTTGGGTAACATTCAGCTGTCAGGCCACAGCAATTCCCCTTCTACACCACGAGCCTCCAGTGCCAGGAAGAGCAACCCCTAAGGGAGATGCTTCCCCAGAACGTGGTTAGCTGGAAGGAGTGGAACACACCACATCCAACCACTCACCCTGCCCCCCCCCGGCTGCCAGGGAGTCCTCAGCTTGAAATAATTCTGCAGAGGTAGCTGTGCATAAGTATTTTACACAGCCCTTGCACTTAGAGATGGTCAAATTCTAGGAAGCCAGTTGACTGAAACGTCCTAATCCTTTTTTCACTGAAGGCAAAAGGCCAAGAAAAGCCCTTCACACCACTTCCCCATCCTCATTTGGTGTGCCAGTAAACATCTCTGCCCAGCAAGGCTGTGGGTGCCCCCTCTCTGGAAGCACTCCAGGCCAGGCTGGATGGGGCTGTGAGCAGCCTGGGCTAGAGGGAGGTGTCCCTGCCTATAGCAGGGGGTTGGAACTACATGATCTTAAAGGTCCCTTCCAACCCAAACCATCCTATGATTCTATGAAAATTCCCAGGCCCTCTTAAAGCTTGCCAACAAAGTCACCAAACTTCCCATAAAAACAAACACACCAAAACCAAACCACAACACCACCACCACCACACAAACCCTCAACTGTGCAAACAGCCCGTGACCACTGAGTTGGGAGAAGCCAGTCTCCAAAACTGACCTTATCTTAAAGAAGTTCTCATTCTTATTGTTCTCATTCTACAACTCGATGTCCTGAACTGCAGCTTGTCATGCGAGGTTGGGAACACCAGATGTCACCACAGCACTTGTGCAGGGGATAACCACAATCCAATCACAAAAATCTCTTCTGACGTCTCCCAGCGTAACAGCTGGTTGCTCTGCCCCTACTTTATCTGAATCTAAAACCAAACCAAAGTATGTTTCTACACTGCCTTTTTTCAGTGCTGATAATCAAAGGCAGCTTTGACTTTTCCACAAGTAACTCAACCTTCTCTGGCCATCTGTTTCCCAGGTAAGTTGTGCAGACCTCTTGGTCTGTAATCTTCTGATCTGTGAGAAGGTATCCGAAGATACAATTAAGCCATCTCTTAAAGAAACTCTACAGCAGATGTGTGCTAAGCTGGGGTGGAAAAGCAGATGAAATGCCATTAGCTTTCAGCCTAAAACCAGTACGAAGTACATGCTGGAACCCACACCTCACACTCTACAGGCTGGCAGCAAACCCCAGCCGAAGCCCCTGAGCTCAGCACTAAGAACAGCTGCTAAGAAACACGCCAGCAAAAACAAATGAGGGAAGTTCATGTGGAGGTGTGAAGGATCAGAAACCAATATTTCAGAAAAACAGAGGGCAGTTATTTGAAGGATACAGATAACAGCCCCCTAAGATGGGAAACCTACATGTAATTAAATTTGCTTGTCTTCTAACAAGCAAGACCCTCAAACACATCCATAAAACCTGCGATCTTACTGGACTAGAGCGAAGTGGCAGGAGTTTACCAGAAAAACCAAGTAGCATATGAACCAAATACTCAAGCAAACCATCCATTAGCAACCTCAATCACTGACAGTTTCAGGGTCTTCACAATAAAAACACATCTTTTGGCATAACACAAAGCAAACAGAAACCAAAGGATTCATGGATTCTAACGAGGCTGTATGGACATATAAAGTCAAGCCTGTTTTATTCTCTTTTATGCTAAAATAAACATTTTAAGTTAAATACTGCACAACCTTTACAGACAGCACAGATATGAGTAACGCTGTGTTTGGACTTCTGGAAACACTACTTACCATAAGCCACTGGGGTTAGCTTTAGGACAGTGTGCAGCGGGCACTTCAGGTAAGGCAGTTGTTCTGAGAAATCAAACACTGAATTATACATGGCATACAGATAACAGACATCTTAACTCTTCTATTAAGTGCCAGGTCAAGCAGTCTATATGACAGTGCACCTATTTCATTCCTTGCATACAACAGATATGCTATTAAAACACAGGAGAAAAACAAACATTACAGCATTTCAGGTGAGAAGCAGCTCAGTAAAATCACCCATCAAGTCACATGAATAGATCAAACATGAGAACATGTATTTGCCCAGTACAAGCTCATGTGTCATCAGGGGGTGGCTGAAGTCACTGATTCGAACCTTTCTCAGCAGATCTTCAGAGTATCTGAGTAAAGCAGACCACTTGTAACATATGAAGGCAAACTTACCTGCAGGCTTGTCAAGAAAATACGCAAGCAAACAGCGCATGACAGCTTGGTGACAGATGACAAGCACGTTTTCCTGCCTTTCAAGCTCCATAATTACTGGCTCCAGCCTCTGAACAAGGTCTTCATAGGACTGGGAATGAAGTGGGCACAAAGGAAGAAAATAACAGAACATTAAAAAGGGAAAACTCTTTACTGGTAAATATACACCGCGGATACCTTAACTGCACATTAGTCATCTTCCATATGTTCTATTGGGACACTGCCAACTGCTGAGTAATAACTGTCCTTAAATTAACAGCCACCGATTGGGTCTTCCCCAGATCAAAGAGATGTATTGGAAAAACAAATCTCCTTGGTGGAAGAGCTTTATTAGGTTAGACATTGCATTCAAGAACTACCGCACAATCCCTAGAACTTCATTCAGAACATCAGCAAACAGAGGTGAAGTCTCACACCACAGCTGGCCCTGCCTGCAGACACTGCTGGTCACCAACACGGAGATCCCCCATCCCAGAGGAGGCTTCCATCACAAAAACAAATGCTTCTCGTTCAAACAGATTAGGACAACTCTGCAGCTTAATGACTGCTTCATTAGTGAGACAGAGGTCACACCTGTGAGCAGTCTGCTCTTATCACAGCGATTACTTTTGACTGCTGGGCAAAGAGGACCTCGGAGCTCTGGTTCCTCATTATCACTGAGGGTGCGGAGCAGCTGCTGCAATTACCCGCCTGCCCTGCTGCCCCGGATCCGAAGCCTTCAGCGCCAGCACGCAGGCCATGTGGCAGCTGGTAATTGCTCTACTGTAATGGCTTTGCTTTAGAGAAACTGCCAGCAAGTTATCTTCCCAGAGGCAAGGAGTTTATTAGAGTGAAAGACCAACATGGCTATGGATTTCTGCAGCTTTTCATCCAGAACTGAATGCAAAATAACCATTATCAACAACAGCAATGAATAAAGGCAATCCTGACAGCACGTTTGCACAGGCAATATGCTGAAGCCTTGCAATCAGTTTTCCTGTTACACCACTGCAGGACCAGCATAAAATCAATGCTTACAAAATCAAATACCTCAATTGTTTTTTTCAAATCTATTACTTTTTCAAGCTCTGAATCAAATGAAATGGACTGGAGTCATAGAATGGCCTGGGTTGAAAAGGACCATAAAGACCATCCAGTTCCAACCCCCCTGCTATGTGCAGGGTCACCAACCACCAGACCAGGCTGCTGGAATCAGTCCTCACAAGTTTCTATGTGCCTTCCTCTGGGGAAAAGCACAACTTTTTTTAGGAAAGAAAAATGCTTTATTAAAGTCAGCATGCCTGTCCTAAAGATGATGAGGAAGTCAGTCACCATGGGAGAAAAAAAAGCAGCATACCTCTCCTTTAGGGTATCTGTATCTGTATTTGTCTTGGTCTCTCAGTGCAAACTCAAGAGGATAATTTTCCTGTATCTCTTCATACGTCATTTCTTCACACACTCCCTACAGGTAATAAAAATAACAACAATGTGCCCGTTCCCCACAGTGCAAAAAGCAGATATCACTTCATAGTAATATCACGTGTAAATATAATTAAACACATTATTTTTTTTTACTCTGACACTTAAGAGAGAATCTTCAGGCATAATGAACTCAGCTGGACCCAGACATTGGTGGAATGAATCCAAACAAAAACCCAAAACATTACTGCATGAATCACTAAGTCACCAGAAGTGGAGCAACACACACTGGCAAGCAAGGCCATCCTCTGAGCTGTGTTACCTACAGCAGCTCTCTGTGTGCTACAGGAGCAGCTGGGAAGTGCCAATTAGCAATGCTTTTTTGTTTTCTTCTCTTCCTCTCCCCTCCAACCCCCACCTACTAATAACAACTTCTTGGCATTGTTTCTTCTCCTGAGGAATGGTTTACTGGGAAAGACAAACTAAAACTGTGTTAATTCTTAAATTAATGATTCTTAAATTTTAGTAAAACATTTAACAGGAATGAATCACAATTTTCTAGCATCCAGATCCACTGCTTAGATGACTTTCTATCACACAGAAGGCACGTCATTACAAGATGGTGTTGCCCGCTTCCCTAGCAAACAAAGCAACCTTTCAGACATTCAGAGGAGAACTTACTGCATCTATCTCATTCAAAACCTTCCACTGCTCATAAGGCACTCCCAAAGCTTCAGCAGTCTGAATCGTCCTTTTCATCTGACTGGTCCAAACCTTCAGATCCTTGATGTTTTGCTCATTAATAAACTGCGCCAAGCTCTTGGCAAACTGAAAGAAAAGCCATGAGATGTTGGATGAGGGCTCAGAAGCAACATACTGCGTCAAATTGGAAGCCGCAAGCTTTAGCCTCTGCAAACTCATTATAACTTTGCCACATGGCTCTGTCAAGGCTTTTGCTAAAAGCATGCTCTGTTAAGCCAAGCGGAATGCTGGAGGGAAGGAGAGGAGTAAA
Source organism: Bambusicola thoracicus (assembly GCA_002909625.1). Taxonomy (NCBI): domain Eukaryota; kingdom Metazoa; phylum Chordata; class Aves; order Galliformes; family Phasianidae; genus Bambusicola; species Bambusicola thoracicus. The sequence goes on from PPHD01011802.1 coordinate 16,693, forward strand.
AGGAAGACGTGTACTCTGCTATTCCCACTTTTATCTTTAGGAATTTTCCTTCACTTTTAACTTGTGAGCTTTGCAGGTTAGCCAACAAGGTAGGATTTTACAAAGCTAAAATTAAAATTAAAGCCTCCCTGTCACCTGCTTTGTGCTCTAGGATAAACAGACATTTCAATCAATAACAGACAAAAGAGCTTCTACCAAACCACAACACAAAGCGTGTCCATTCAGCTCCCGCTACCAACGTACACAGCTAAGAAATTGTTTAAGATGTTAAGAGTAAATGGGTGTAGAGGCAGAAAGCTGTAATAATGCAGCACAAACTACACACGTGCACAGATGTACATAAAACCCAAAGCCACGCTTGTTCTGGAGGGACTTACTTACTTCTTTCCCCCTGACAGACAGTCCAGGGTCCCCTCCTATTCTCCCTTTCAGATTGAGTTCACTTTCTCCATGTCGACAGAGGTAGATTGACCGCGGGGTCACATGGATGTTCATGAGGTAGTAGACAATTCGGCTCTGGATGTGATCCATTACTCTGTTCACAAGGTAACTCCTTCCAACGTCCATAATTTTAATGTAAGAAAGATCCCTTCCATGAACAAACGACAACAAAAAATAAAATAAGATCCCACATTGTTTCTAGTAGAATGAAACAAAGGGGCAACGAGCCACAGCAACGGACAAACCCTCATTTATCCCTGGAATAACCATGAGTACTACAGGCCAACCCTCAAACGGTGACAGAAACAAAGCAGTCATCTGGAAGCACAAGATGAATTCTACTCTCCCTGCACCACAGAGATTATAATTTCAGTTCTCAATCCTCATCCATTCTCATCTCAGAGTAGTGACTATAAAGGACAATAAAAGCCTAACTGAAAATAACCACTGCTCTCTTGAGGCACCATAATTAATAATTAAACAACAAAATTTATAATAAAGCCAAATGGAGGTGATGAGAAGCAGGTACCATCACCTCATCTTCAGCTGTGTTCTGAGAAGTTAATCATTGCTGTTCCACATGGGTACAATCAGTAGGTCCATCACACATATTTCACGCGTGAGCTGACCTGACTGCATCAGCTTTACACTGTTTACACTCAATTACATTAAAATGTAGCTCAGCCTTCTCTATAGCCCTGATCCTGAAACAAACCAGCAGCCCTGATATGAGTGCAGCTCAGAATGAAATCCCGGTTCGTTCTCACTTGATTCATCCCTACCTTACTTTCAGTTACTGAAAGCTAATGAAAAACAATCGAATGCTTTGGCAAGAAAGCAAATGATCTAGGTATGAAAGCTTCTTATAGCCCTACATGTACATGTGATTATTTCCAAGGGTAAATAAATTTAGAAGTCACGTTTTTTAAGACTGATGTGATAAACACATATCCTCACCACATCAACAAATTAATTTATGTTTACAAACCCACCAGGTCTCCCTATCCATTAAAGAAACAAAAAGAAACAACACCAATAACAAAAATCACTATGGCTCATCTGGAACAATTTAGAAAGCATTGGCTCTATCCCAGAAGAATCACACCATTCTCCAAGTAGGAAACATCAGGAAGAGTGCAGTCCCAGAATAAACTCGTAGGGCAGTTACCCCTCACACAAGCTTCCAGGCTGCACCTCAACTGTCTCTAGTTTACCAGCAGAAACAGAACTCAAACTATGAAAACATGGCCAGAAAGCCTTCAACACCAACACGGAATTGCCCATCCCCTAATGAAACAACTTAATGTAACCCAGCTGTGATCACAGCATCACTTACTTGTCAAGATTTTCATCTAACGTCTCATAGGAGTTCTTGTAGCACTCTATTCTTT
>PPHD01011803.1:2847-15618 GCA_002909625.1 Bambusicola thoracicus
AACCCCCCCCCCCCCCCAGGCACGAAGACCACAGAAGCCCCCAACTGCTGCCCACATCCCTCCATGGTGCCCCAAAGGTGGGAGATGCCCTGGGACACCCCAACCAGCGCCAGCAATGGGAAAGTTGGGTTGGGGATGGGCAGAACCCGTTCATCCCACTGCTTTTGGGGGATGGGTGCATGGGGGGAACCCCGGGGGGGCGCTCAGCCCTCCTCTGTCCACGGGAAGGCCACGGGTGAGCGCGGTGCTGTGCCGTGTCCCCGGGGGAGCGGCGGCCCCGCAGCCCCGCGCCGCGCTCGTCACCCAGACAAGAGATCAATAACTAATTTCACTGCAGCAGCAGCACGGGTTTTTTTCCAATAATTGTGAGCCGGCGGTTGGGAATGAGGCTCTCAGCACCGCTCCACACTAACCTGCGCCCGATCAATCGCCGCACCGCTGGGGCAGCAGGAAAACTCATTTTTCTCTTTTTCTTTCCTCTCAGCCTCCTCCTCCTCCTCCTCCTCTCACCGCCCCCTCCCTGGGCACGGCGGTTCCGGCTCCGTCCCCTCACCTGGGGGCTGTGCTGAGTGTCCCCACCTGCAGTGGCTGCTCGTCCCATCCCGGTGCTGCCATCCCGTCTCCTGCAGGACAGACCCCGTGCCAAGCGTAGGGCGCAGCATCTGTCCTCATCCAGGAGCACTGTGCAGCCGTGGCTACGGAGCCGTGCCTTTCGGTCACCAGCTGGTGCCTTTGTGTTGCCCATACGCGTTCAGTGATGCAGTAGTAGATCTTTGGGATGCTGTGGGGTTGGTCTGATGTCGGGCATGAGCCTCGCTGGGTTCCTCCCTCATTATCCATCTCTCTAAGCATCTGAGATCCTCAGTGCCTCAGTTTCCCCATCCATATCTGTAACAGCCGGGCACAGCTCCCTGAGCCGCCCATAGGCTCTGTGCTCTGGTCCCCATCTCACAGGACACAGTGCTGGGCCCTGATGCCAGTCTCTGCAGTCCCAACCTCCACACACCCAGAAGGCATTGAGGAGCGCTGCGGCGTGCAGCATCCCATGCCTGTGTGCCTTGTCCCAGCTTGGGGTCAGTGCCAGTGGGTGCTCAGAGCCCACCCTGAGCCCCATCCCCATGCCGGTGGGATTTTTCCATGTCCTTCTGGTGAACCAGCTCATGACTCCCACGGTTAATGTTTGCCTTAACCCTCTTTCCACACATTGGTTTGTATTTGCATCGTGCCCTGGCCACGGTGCTCAGGAACGTGGGGTGCTTGCAGGGCTCCCCCCATGAGCAGCAGTGTCCCCCAGCCATGGCTAAGGTCATTCTTCATGGGTTTCCCAGCAGCACCGGGGCCTCCATCCTTTCTCTCCCATTTAATCCCATGAATTAAACACCGCCTTCACCGCGGAGCGCCGAGCGGTGCCGGCGTAATGTCCAAGTTTTATGACTTGCCTTGAAGGCACCTATCGATTGGGGTCCTCTCTGGATGATGGAGCTTTTAGTGCATCCTGGGCTGTCCAAGCAGGGCTGGATCCTCAGCCCACGGGGCTCAGCCGTGCCGTGCCGACACATCCCGGTGCCCCATCTCCACGGTCCCATGGGGAGGCAGCAGGCGGGGCCCTCAGTGCCCACACGGCGCCTTTAAGAAGCCCACAACCAGCTCCAGGAACACGAGCTCAAGGTCACAGTGGGAAACCTGCGGACTTGGCAGCCAGGAGAGGAGAGGAGAGCGGGCGGAGGGGAGGAGGAGGGAGGAGGGAAGCAGCCGGGGATAAAACCCAAATTCTGGCGGGGAAGAGGGGACGGAGGGGAGCAGGGAGGTGGGGTGCAGGGGGTCCCACCCAGGGGTGCCCAACTGTGGCACCTTGAGGCCCTGTGCCACGTCCCCCGGTGCGGCACCCAGATGCCCTCTGGGAGGTTTGGGGTTACCGAAGGCACCGGGAATGAGGCGGCTGCTCCTGGTCTGGGTTTGGAGATGCCCGATTTTAATTTTCATCAGCAGAATTAATCTGCGGAGCTGCTCCCCCCCCCTCCTCCCTCCCTCCCTCCCTCCCCTTCCTTTCCTCGCTGGTTTCGACGGAGAATTTGATCACTTCTCCCAGGAGCTCGGCACCATTAACATTCACTCCTGGCGCGCACGAGCCGCGTTGCATCGCCAAGCGCAGCACCAGCTGTGGGCTGTGGGCTGTGGGCACCTCGACCCCCGTCAGCAGCCCCAGCCCTTGGCCTGGCACTGCCCTCACCCCCACCGAGCCAGGGAGGGGCTGCTTTATTTCTGTGTCCGCCCTCCCGTAGGAAAATGAAGGGCGCAGCATAGGATCAGGGGGTGCTGCCCTTCCCCTGCTTCCAGCCAGCATCGGGCTCAGACCTGGAGGGTCCTGGCATCAGGGTTTGCTCTGCAGCTGCTGGGACACCTGGGGGTGTCCAATACAATGGAAGCCAGAAGGCACTCAGGGGGTAGGATCCAAATCTTGCAGCGTTTCTCATTTTAAGGGATGCCGAGTGGTCACTCTGGGCTGCCCCAGAGTTGCATAAAGTTGTGGACTTTTTTTTTCTTTAATAAAGGTTAATAAAGAATTAACTCCTTATTGCTGTTATTATTACTCCATCACTGTCACTATCACTGTTACCATTACCATTACCATTCCTATTACAATTGCCATTGCTGCTGTTGCTGCTATTGCTATAACTATTGCTATTGCTATTGCTACTATTCCCATTTCCATTTCTATTCCTGTTCTCATTCCTATTCCTCTTCCCATTCCTATTCCCATCCCCATTCTCATTCCTGTTCCCATCCGTATTCCCATTCCCATTCGTATTCCCATTCCTATTCCTATTCCAATTCCTATTCCAAACCGCTGCCCCATGCATGACATACAGTTCCCCTGACACCAGCACAGCCCCACCTGGGATGATGCCCTCTGGCCCCGAGGTGCCCCCTGTGCTGCAGCACATCATTGTGGGGCTGCATCCTCCCCATGTACAAATGAAGCCCATTTTTCTCCTTTCTGGCTATGGCCCCATGCATTGAGCCCAGCCATGCTGCTCCTTGAGGGCACGGAGCCATTCACCGAAGCGAGAAGCCGAACGCTTTCTTTTTAGCCCCGCTGTAACAAGTATTAATTAACAAGAGAGTAAACACTAATCCCGAAATGACACAAACTGCGTCGCTTGAAACGAATGTTTGGGAGCTGTCTGTGCTGGGATTTACAGCCGCATGGGTTAATGGGTGCTACATCATTGCTCAGACTGCAAGGAGAAGCCGAGCTGGCGAGGGGCTGGGTGTGCTGCTCAGCCTGGCATCGGCTGCACAGAGTGCTGGGGCCATGCTGGGCTATGCCATGCCGTGACCTCCTCTGGTAGGAGGTGTGGATCCGCTCAATGCTTGGAGCAATGGTGCCCCCACCCAGCAATGGCTTTAACCATAGAGCGCTGCAAGAGCGACCAGAGAGTCACCCTTGCCTACAGCCAACCTCCAACCCTTGTGGGCTCAAGGGAGGCTGGCGGCTGAAGGCAGGGACTCAACCTCTTGAGAGGGGCCCAGAGAGGCAGGCACTCAGAGCAGATCCAGGCCGGGTTTTCTTCCTTCTTCCTCCTCTATCGTGCAGACTGGGGAGCTGCTGCCTCTGCACGTGCTGCTCCAGTCAGTCCTGCTCCAGGCTGAGCTGCGCAGCCAGCATGATCCGGCGCTGGGAATGGGGAAACTGCTTCATGGGCACACTGCATTCTCCCTGTGCACACACTGCATCCTCCCACTGCACGCTGCATCCTCCCTGTGCACACGCTGCATCCTCCCCAACGTGTTCACTGCACATTGACTGGGGCAGGACCACAATAACACATGGTCCTCCATTCCCACCATGCTGGGAGGGCTCCCCTTCATCCCATGTGCTCAGCCCCATTTCAGGAGGGCTGTGGGGGCTGCAGGGCTGGAAGCCCCAGCTCTGGGGTCAGCTCCCTGCGCATCGCCTCGCCGTGCCATTCTACGGCGCCTTGCTTCCTATCATGGAATTTTAATTTGGTTAGTTGAGTTCTTTAAACAGTGTGAACTTGCTAAGTGCTTTGCATATTTTATACTCATGAGTAACATTTATCAAACAGAAAGTACAATTAATCAAATAAGGAGCTTTTGTAACCCGGAGCGGTTTCCCTTCGCCCTCATCTCACCCTCCGCATCCCCTTCTCCCCCCACCACTGCCCCATCTGGATACACATAGATACCAATACACACGCACACATAGACAGATAGACATACACAGATGTACATATGACCGGTATTTTATGTGTGTATAGATATATTTATGTCTACACATGTCCATATAGATGCATATGTCCATGTACCTGTATCTAACTACTGTATAAATACACGTGCATGTAGGTATGGTGCGTATGGTATGGTATACCTGTAAGTATGTGTGTGTATATATGTGTAAGTATGTACATATATGTGTACACACATAGCTATGTGGTCCAATTAAACTGTATAATATTATATTCATGATATTATACACACTGTCTATAGGGAGAATTTATATATATACCAGTGTCTGGTAGCTGTCACCTGCCATCTAGTATAGTATATAGCATATAGTGTATAACGTAGCAAAGATCAGGTAGTATATAGCATATAGTGTATAGCATATAATGTATAACATATAGCAAAGTGTATATAGTATCTAGCATATAGTATATAGCATATAGTGTGTGACATAGCAAAGATCAGGTAGTATATATTATATAGTATATAGCATATGATGTGTAACATATAGCAAAGAGTATATAGTATATAGCATGTAGTATATAGCATATAGTGTATAACAGCAAAGATTAGGAGGTATATAACATATAGTACATAGCATATAGTGTATAACATATAATGTATAACGTATAGTGAAGACTATGTAGTATATAGCATATAGTATATAGCATATAGTGTATAACATATAGCAAAGAGTATATATATAGTATATAGCATATAGTATATACTATATAGTATATAGTGTATAATATATAGCAACGAGCATGTGGTATATAGCATATAGTGTATAACATATAGCAAAGAATATATAGAGTATAGCATATAGTGTATAGCATATAGCAAAGAGCACGTAGTATATAGCATATAGTGTGTAGCATGTAGAATATAGCATATAGTGTATAGCATATAGTATATAGCATATAGTGTATAGCACACAGCTGGTGGCAGGCACCCGTGGTGCCACCACCCGCACGTTGGCAGCTCCCAGCAGCACAGGGAGAGCACTGACCTAATTTGTTGTGACGTCCCAAACCCACCGCAGCGCAGTGCTGGAGCTGTGGGGCACAGGGCTGTGTGTGTGGGGTGTGGGATCCCCCATCTCCCCCAGATTGTTGGCACCCGAGTGGGGCACGCAGCACGCTGATCACTGGCAACAACACGTGCAGCTCTGGTCAACTCACCTCCAAACGGTAGTGTGAAATTAATTAGAATTAATTAATCAGAAAAGGGTAATAGGGGTGATTAAGTACCTGGGGGAAAAAAAAATCCTGAGTGTTGCAGGAATGGTGATTGCCTTGAATGGGGGGGAGTGAGGGGTGAGTGCCAGGGAATAGATGGGGTGAGGATGGGGTCTGGGGGGGCTCAGTGCATTCAGTGCATGGGGATCACACAGTGATTGGGGTGGGCAGAGGGAAAGGGAAGGGGAAGGGGAAAAAAGGGGAAAGGAAGGGGAAGGAAAGGGAAAAGAAAAATGAAAGTGGAAGGGGAGAAAAGGGGAAGGGAGAGAGAAGGGAAAAGGAAAAGGGAAAAGGGGAAGGGGAGAAAAGGGAAAGACGGAAAGGGAAAGAAGAAGGGAAAGAGAAAGGGAAATGGGAAAGGAAATGAGAAAGGGAAAAGGAAAAGGAAAAGAAGGGAAGGGGAAGTGAAAGAGGAAAAAAAGGCAAAGAGAAATGGGAAAAGGGAGGGAGAACGAAGAAGGAAAGAAATGGGGAAAGGGAAACGAAAAAAAAAGGAAAAGGAAAAGGGAAAAGGAAAGAAAATGGAAGGGACAAAGGAAAAGGGAAAGAGGAAAGAGGAAAAGAGAAAAGGAAAGGCCCGGGAGCTGCCCAGCCCTCGGCCGGGGCCGCGCCACGCCGCCCCGCTCCCACCCGGCTTCGCACTCAGGGCCGAGAGCCGCACACGGAGCGGGGCGCAGCGCGGCGCGGGCGGCAGCGCCTGAGGGCTGCGGGGCACGCGGTGCGGCTCGGCGCGGTGACGGGCGCCGATGGACGCGCGGCTCGCCCCGCTCCGTCCGCCCGGTGATCGCCGCGGCCGCTCCGCGCCGCCCGGCCTCGCGGCGCTGCCGCTGCCCACTCGCGGGAGGCGGTGGAGTTCCGACGGCGGCGGCACGGCGGGACAACAGCGCCCCCTGGCGGCCGTGCCGGGGTACTGCGCCCCGGGGGGCGGTCGGCTGGGCGGTGCGGGCGGAGCTTCCGCTGCCGGTCTTTAAGCCCCGCCCCCTTACCCACGTGACATCACCGTGACGTTACGCCGAGCGCCGCCTCACGGCGCGTGGCCGCGGCCTGAGGTAACCGCACGGGGACGGCGGCGGAGGGTCCGAGGAGGAGGGGAGCGGTTGGGGGAGTGGGGGGAGGATCCTAGGACCCCCTCACACGGGGCTGGGGGTCGGGAGCCCCTGGCAGCGCCCTGCGGGGGGAGGGGGGCACGGTGCTGTGCTGTAGGCCGCATTAGGCCTTTGTGCGGTCTCCTCCTCCCCCCCTCCACTCCCAGGGCCCCAAACCCTCACTGCCGCCCTCCGTACGGCCCTTCCGCCATCCAGCCGGCCGTCCCGGGCCCCGCAGAGCCGGCAGAGGCCCGCAGCTGTGTGTGGGAGCAGCGGGGCTGTCAGCTGTCATCGCCGTGAGCGCCGGGGTCTGCCACATAGCGGGGGTGGGGGGGGCACACAGCAGCACCAACGTCCTACAGCCCCGGATCGGGCCGTGCCACTGCCAGCCCCCCTACGGGCGGCTTCAGACCCTCCGCCCCCATAGGCGGGGCTGTGGGGCAGCCCTCAGGAGGGGTCGGCCCTCACCTCCCTCCCTTTGGGGCCGCCGTGCTGTTCTTTAGGGCTCCAATCGCGTTCTCTGCTCCCTCAGGTCACAGCACAGCCACGCTGGGATCTGAATGCCGAGCTGAGGACCCCAGAACCGCCTCCGCTGCCATAGGAAAGGTTTTGTGTCTAATGGTGTTCCTGCCTTATTTGTGAAGGTGTTTGAAGTCCTCAAATTCAGCCTTTGGCCGCCTTAAATCTCACTTCTGATCCCGGCGCAGTTAATCACATCCACAGTGGTTTGAATTATGGGATGTCTGGGGGGGATTTATAGCTTGTATTGCTGATTATACCTTGACTTTATTATGTGGCACATATATCTAACTGGTGGTCAGGGCTGAGATTTACAGTCCTCAGGTAGGTGCTTAGGGGAACTTTTAGCAACTCCAGCTGTAATTGGAGGTGACTGATGGGGCCGTCACCGCGGATAAACACGTAAAACGTTAATGCTCTTACATTGGAGAGAGGAGGCAGAAAAGGTGAAAAGGCCGGGGCAGCCCTCAGAGGATAAAATGGGGTACTGCTGAGCGAGAGTGAAGCTTTCCTGCCTGGGAGACTCTGGAAACACTTTGGTCCGTGTTCCTTTTTCTGCTCCCCAGGAGGATTGTAGGGTTTGAAGTAGCGTTAGTAGGGGCTGACAGCCCTTTATCACCCCCAAAGCAGGGGGCTCACGCAGCTGATCCTCATGGCTGTGGCACTGACAAGGGGAGGGTGGTGGTGCTGTGCCCATGGGGAGCTCGCTGGGAGCCTGACTGGTGGGGGAGGCTTTGTGTCTGACCTGTGATTTCTCCCCCCCCTTGAGGAGCAGTGAGTCCCACAAGGGTGCGTGCCCCGCAGCCAGCATGACGAGCGAGGTGGTGGAGAATGAGTTTGAATTTTACTCCAAGGCAGAGAAGTACTGGAAGGATGTGCCTGCCACAGTGGACGGCATGCTGGGGGGCTACGGCCACATCTCCAGCATTGACATCAACAGCTCCAGGAAATTCCTGCAGCGGTTTCTGCGGGTAGGTGCCATGGCATGATGTGCTCCCAGAGCCCTGTCCTCTTCCCTGTGCAGAGCTGGGCTCTTCCCTCTTTGCTGCTCTGTGGGCTCCCACGTGGTCGTCCCATTTCTCTGAGCTCAGCCCCTCACCACTGTCACTCCAGGATGGCCCCAACCGAACGGGAACGACCCGCGCCCTGGACTGCGGGGCTGGCATCGGCCGCATCACCAAAAGGCTGCTGCTGCCCCTCTTCAAGACTGTGGACATGGTGGATGTGACCGAGGACTTCCTCACCAAGGCCAAGAGCTATCTGGGGGAGGAGGGCAGGCGGGTGCGCAACTACTTCTGCTGTGGCCTCCAGGACTTCAGCCCTGAGCCCAATTCCTATGACGTCATCTGGATCCAGTGGGTCATTGGTGAGGGTCGCTTGGCTTTGCGGGGTCTCATTGCCTGTCTCAGGTACCCCACATGCATAAGGAGGGGCTTGAGGAGAGCTGGGGGTGCTGTAGACATGAGCATTGCAGCCTGGCTGGGTAGGGGGCCTGACCCATAGAGGGGCAGTGGGAGGGCATTGCACCGTGGCATCTTTTCCCTCCAAACTCTGAGGCCAGGGGAGAGAGGTGTGGGTTGGATAGAGTTGGGACTGAGCCCGTGGGATGTGAGTTGAACATCCCCAAGCTTTCCACTGCTCAAATAATGGTCTGCCTGGATAAGGAGGGATCCCAACCACCGCCTCCCTTCACCCATCACACTGCCTGGGGGTCCTGCACTCACTAACACCTGCTTTGCCCTCCAGGACACCTCACTGACAACCACCTCTCTGACTTCCTGAAGCGGTGCCGTGCCGGCCTGCGACCCAATGGCATCGTGGTCATCAAGGACAACATGGCTCAGGAGGGCGTCATCATGGATGATGTGGACAGCAGCGTCTGCCGGGACCTGGATGTGGTCCGTAAGATCATCCGCCGGGCTGGGCTGCACCTCCTGGCCGAGGAGCGCCAGGAGAACTTCCCCGATGAGATCTACCATGTCTACACCTTCGCCATGAGATGAAGGTGCCTGGTGATGGGAGGAGGTCTCTCCAGGACCAGGACAGCGGTTCCTGCCGGGGCCAGGAGGGGTGAGGACTGTGCCTTCACCGCGGGGCTGCGCGTGGCAGTGAGGGCGTTGTGACTCCGTCTGTCTGGGGCTGGTGGTGAGGACGGGGCTTCGTCTTCCGAGTTGCTGCTGTTTGTGAAAAGAGGTGTTTGCCAAATACATTTTTCCTGCTGTTGGACTTAAGCACGTGGGTTCTGTCAGATGGCTCGGTGCTGCACCCAGGGATCTGTATGCATTGCCTGACACTGCTGGGAGCAGGAGAGTCCTCCCTGTAAATGTGCTCCTTGGGCACCTGCAGGTTGCTCCCTCCTTGTGAGCAGGAGCTTGGTGCATCTCTGTGGCAGGCTAGATTCCCTTCTCTGCCTGGGTGTCCCACTCTTGAACTCACTGTGACTTACAGAAGCGAGGGCTGAAATCAGCACCAAGTTGGGTATGGCAAACAGGAGAAATCTCTGCCATTGCCTCATGGTATGCTGTAGGTTGTGGGGCTCTGAGAAGAGCCTCCTATAAACCCACAAAGTAGTGCCACACATGCAACAAAACAAGTGGCAGACATAATCCCGTGCCCCACACCTCCTGCTTAAACGCTGCAGCTGCCTCCTAGCTTTTAACACTCCTCCTCTTGCCACATCCATGGCATTTCTGCTCATGTCCAGCCACTGACTTGTGCCCACCTAACACACCACAACTGCTAACACTGGCCCAACTGCTTGCCAGGGCTGAGCCCACACAGAGCTGCTGCCACCCATCCCTTGTGATTCCTCCCCAGCCAGCTGGAGCCCTCCCATCCTGCAGACTATCCCAGAGACACACCCTGACTGTCCTGCAGCAGAAACAAGCACCTTGTTGCCATTTAAAAGGCCTTCTTTAATTGCTCATTTTCCATTCCAGACAGCAGGGAAGTATTTTATCACATTATTTTATTTTTTTTTCCCCAAAACATCGATCCATGAAGACGCACAGCTCCAGTTCTACAGTGGGAAAAGGTGAAAAACAGATGCTGCCATGAGGGGCAATGTGGTGAGACAACTCTTCTGCAACCAACTACCTGTGGATCCCAGATCCACTTGTTATAAATATCTGCTCAGAGTACACATTTCTTCCTCTTCTGCATCTGTTCCCCACGACAAACAAAAACAACAAAAATGTGGGGGGGCTCAGCTTTACAGTGTCTTCTTGCACTTCACAAGGAAGCAGATGCCTCCTTGGGGGAGCCAGATGGCTGTGACAGGTTGGGACCTTCCTGCAGAGCCCCAAAAGTTGGGGTTTCCAGTAGCAGCTTGGCAAGAAAACTCCCATTGCAGCCCTGCTGCAATTTCTTTCCCCTGGGAAAGAGGCACTGGAGATCAAAGTTCAGCATGCAATCACCAAAGGGAAGAGAAGCAGATAAAAGAAACAGGGAGGAGCAAGGCACCGAGGAGATAGCTGCTCATTCCTCATCTTTGCACAAGGACACACCAAGGAACAGCCACTTGTCTGCTTGCTTTGGAGTCCAGCACTGCTGAGGCACTCTTTGTAGATAGTGCTCTGTGCTGAGTGGATCGAGCACTCCTGGCAAAAGCTCTGAGGTCACTGAGCATTCAGGCTGCTGTTGCTAACCCCACTTCCCCTCATCCCCTCCAAGTTCCTGGTTTTGGAATTCCAGGTGAGTGAGGAAGGCACCCACACCCAGGCAGAGATGCAGGACTGTGGCTGCTTCCACTGACTGAACAGGAGGGCATGGATGCCAGCACTCCCCTGCACATTGCTGCTCAGTTCCTGGGACGGGCAACATCTCTCAGCACCCTGAGGCATCTCAGCATGCTGCTACTCACTCATGGCTCTGCTTCACCCACCCTGCAGCCAGAGCAGAGACCTGTACAGTCACACCATCCTCCTGCTCTCTCCCCTTTTCTTACAAAGCCACATTCTTTCAACTTGCAAAGGTGAACCCACCTTTTAAACCACCCTCTTCCTGCAATGTCCAGCTCCCCGCTGCCCAGGAGCCCTCTCCACCCCCGGGCTCTGCTCACCTCCCTGTAACATATTTTAAAGCCACGAGACCTCCACAGATATGCATGCAGCATTGTGCACAAAAAAGCACACCCCTGAAACATCAGCAGAGACATCACAGGCAGAATTGGTCAAGCCATTGGCACAGGGACAGCAGTACCTCTCACTGCAGAGACAACGGGTGCAGAGCAGTGATTTGCTGACTGTCTGGAGGCACTGTGACCACAGAATGGGGAGATGGAGAGTCATCAGTCAGACTGAGGTCCTCGTGCCCAACAGCAGTGTGATCAATGAGGAGGTACCACTTCAGCCTGTCTGGAAGAGGTAGAGCCTTGATTTTTACATCTATTGGCCAAGGCCTAAGGCGCTGCCGGATGAACACCCTGCAGAGATGTTTCAGTGCCTGTGGGGTGTGCTCCAGCTGCTTCACAGAGCAGAACAGAGTCCTGATCTTTTCCTCGTGGTACCTGCAGCTGTTAACGTCGACCTCAAAGTCACTGGGCAGCTGGATGGTTTGTGAGCTGGCCATCATGAGCTCCAGCAGAGTCTGACCCATTTGGATGACCTCTGTAGAGACACTGCTATCTTTGAGGATACTGACGTGAGAGCAGAGGCAGTCAAAAACAGTCTGGAAGCCCGACCAGCATGAGGGACCATGGAGGGAGCAGTTGTAGGCAGCACCTGACTCCAGCAGGAAACGAAGCAGTGGGAAGTGGCATGTGAAGTTCTGGAGGCAGCGGTAGGTGAAGGACTCGAGGGATGGGCACTCACTGGGGTTGGCTCCATGGGCCATGAGCAGCTGCATGACACGAATACAGAACCGATTCTGCACCTCTGCCTCCTCTGTGCTGGCCAAGACTATGTCACCCAGCAGGAAGATGATGTAGGTGAAGACAGTGTCACCATCTTCAGTGGTAGCCCTGGCATCTGCACCTGGAGGAAGGAACAGAATGTAAATAGAGCTGCAAAGAAAGGCAAGATGCAGTCAGGATGGATTCATGAGAGACACCAAGAGGGGGGAGGGGGGTGCAGATCCTTTAGTACCAGCAGGAAGTAAGAAACACAGTAGTGAAATGCATCGTGCAGCCACAGAACCCACTGTGGAGCTGACAGCAAGACAGCTGACAGCCACAGTGCTTCTTCCTAGTGGAAAAGCATTTCAAATCAGAGCGCCCCTGGACAGAGTGCTCTTCTGGACTTTATTTTGCTCAGCTGAGAGCATAAAGGAGTCGGGAGGGCAGCACCTGATGCTGTACAAAGAATCAGCAAGCACCAGGCCTAGAGGGGTTCTGAGTGGAGAAGGGAGCAGTTGCCCTCACCTCCTTCCAGCAGGAGACGGATGCTCTCTGTGTTGTGGATCTGGACAACATCACTGCTGCAATAACAATGCAACAAGGCGTGCAACAACGCTGTCTTTCCTGCAGTAGGAAAAGACAATCAGATGAGACAGTGCTCCACCTGGAAACACTCACCCCCCAGACGGAAGGAAAAGAATCCATCCCACCAACCCAATGGCTAAACACAAGGGAGATAGCCCTGCTGTGATGGAGCACAGCTGTGGTGGCACAGCTGGGGCTGGTGGTGTCCTCAGAGGGCACATGAGCCACGGCAGAGTGGTTTTTAGAGCACACCCCCCCCCAT
>PPHD01011804.1:7391-18522 GCA_002909625.1 Bambusicola thoracicus
CCTTTTTTTTTTTTTTTTTTTTTTTTTTTTTTTTTTTTTTCCCATATAAGTGTGCTTTGTAGCCAGTCTCCCTGTGGTAACTTCCTGACCAATTTCTGGGTAATGATTAAATACCGCATATTAGTATGCTTGGTGAGTAGTAGATAAGAAATGAGTTTGTGACACATCTCACATTAATATTCCCTCCTCCTGCTTCCAAGCAGATTTAGACATTGATTTATTCCCTGATCAACTTAATTTTTAGAGCACAATCTGCAATTCAGCTCTGAAATATGGAAAAACTTTTCTCTCTCCATATTTGCTGGACTTAAAGGTGCTTTCCTATTGAAGAACCAGAGTGACATTTGTCTGGGTGTCTCTTCCTCAAAAGGCTGAAAAGCAGAAAGAAGTAATCTGTCCTTGGGGTGTCATTCTGTATGCCCACAAAAACCAAGTACACTTGTGGCATTTTTTTTTTAGTGGATGAGCAGTTTAGAAAAGCTATGCTTATATCACCATTAACATAACTATTCAATAATTAATAACTATTTTAATTAAAAACAAAGGGTTTGCATACGTATCAGAAGAAGAAATGTACTAATCCGTACTAATATTTGCAAGTAGATCTTCTGTTGATGTATATTAGAAATTGTATTTGGCCACAAAAAAAGTGAAGAGAGCTATATATGCCAGAAAAAGGACTCTTGAGAACGTTTTCAGTGAACTTTGAGAGTGAGGCAGTGAGTTTTCTAACTCTCTAATTAGAAGTCCTCTGTGCAGGGTTCATTATTCAGCCTTCATGAAATGCTGAAGTTTGCAGGTTTCTTCTGAGACACTGGTGTCAGGGTTTCTCCCTGGATTCATTCCCCCCCCCTGGTTACCAGCATTTCTGTTTGAGTAATCTCACAACCTGAAAAACTGGTGTAACTGTGATATGATTTCATTTCGTTTTTAGTGAGTTTCTTTCCTTTTTTTTTCTTCTTTTCTTTTTTTTTCTCCATGCAGGTGTCAGGAGTCAGGGAGTATTTTATGCTTAGCAATTTCCTTTCTACATCATCATTTTGCACTGTCAAGTGTGCAAAGAAACAGCCAGGAAGCTGTCTTCGTCCTCTTAGCAGTGCTGATAATCAACCTGCTGCCCTTTGCGAGACTGTCGTGTTCAAGTACAGGATCCAACACCTTCTGAAGGAAACTGCCAGCACTTATCTTTGAATTGCTTTCCCTTTGCTCCAGACAAATATTGACATTTCTTTTCTGGCTTTTGTAAGCGGAGTACAGTCTTGGCTACTGTGATGGGCTGAGGCATAAGTAGGCCTGTAAACCATGAATGCGTTTGGATTCTTGCTGCAAATACTGTTTATACATGTTTCAAAATCTCTTTCAGGCCTTTGTACTGACATTTTAGAGTGCTTTGATTTTCAGATGTCAGCATGTGATGTGGGGAGAGCTTCTGGGCTTGCTTCACCTTGACCTTTGTCAAGAATGTGCCTTGGTGTGTTATGTCTCCTCCTGCCTAGCACATTCTCCTGAATTATTTAAAGCATCACCTACCTGTTAGACCATCACTCCCAAATATCAGGGACACATCTTGGTGCCTTGGGACCAAAGAGATATTACAGGAATTGGAAATGTTAGCAGTAGTGCACGGTTTTGCTGTTTTCCCACGCAGAGGTGAGACTTTTCTTTATTCCATGGAGCTATGCAGTTAGGCAGCCACCAGGAGGTGGTGCTGATGTACTCCCGTTGGTCACCAGCTCGGTGACGCCTCTGCACGCTCTGGAGGGAGCGACAGCTTGATATCAGCTGGCATGCACAAGCTAGAGGCATTCAGTTACATCTTTATGTCCGTTACATTTAATGTTGCTGAAGCTACCTGCAAATGCTGTGCTGCTGCACTGACTCTGCTGTGAGGGAAAGCTGGACTTCGGGCTGTCTGCTGCTTCCGAAACGCTGTGCAGCCTCCCAGGTACCGTCTTCCTCATCTGCAGAATGGCAGTATTCATACCTAGAAGCTCCCTGAGGAAAGAATCAGAATTTAAGTAATGAATAAAGATATGAACTGTAAGTCCAAGTTCCTTGTTTTGTAGATGCAAACAGCGTGGGAGAGGGTTCAGTGACGTACGTCAGTGTGAATCACAGTGCTGTGACATTTCCTTTGCACCTTCCTGTGCTGCTGTTTTCCCACAGCACTTGGAAGCTCTCTGGAGCCCATTTCACATGGTGGAGCAGGCAGACAGCACTTTAACTCGGTACTGTCTGTTAATGTAATGAGGACTAGTGTGATCTTTCACCCTCCTTGTTACAAGTTTGCCCTGAAAGACCAGACTTCAGCTGCAGGAATTGAAGTCCCTTTCTCCCACAGCCCCGTGGCCTAGGTTGGCTGTGGTGCAGTGGTTGCTGCTGCTCTGGGCCCAGCGAGGCCACCCCAACCCCTTGGGTGACTACTTGGGCTCCAGACAGCACTCGACTTAAGTCTGGATGTTGATCAGGCTTTTGAAGCTCTCTTTTCTCATGTCCTGCACATTCTGTGTGGCCCAGAGGAATAGAATGCTGCTCCTGCAGCCACAAGCCTCCTGGTTACTCAGCTACTCTTAACATCTCTCCTCTTTTCTGTCCTTTTCTTCCTCTGATAATGAATACTTACATATATATGCATAAATAAATAACTGCTTGAAGAGTTTGTTTAATAGAAATCTGGTCACACTGTCAGGTATGAGCCAGTGATTGACTGGTGTTTAGTTGGCCTTTTTGGGTTTTCTTCAGAAGATCTTCAAGCAGGCCCAGCTTGCATTTCTTGGTATACAGTTAAATCATTGCTGGCTCTCCTTGTGTCTTTCCTTCTGCCTGAATTAGTGTCTGATATACAGTAATTCTTCATCTAAATGTGTTTTCTTGTGCATATTTTCCTATAGGCAGAACTTATTTCGGGATGAAGGTCTGCTTCACTGTCGTGCTCTCAGACTTGTTTTCTGTCTTCAAAACTGCATAATCTGTAACAAATCCACCATGTAAGTAAGTTAAAAATACACTGATCTTTATTCCTACTCTGTCTCTGAATGCTTGCTAGGCAAAGAGATATTCTGGAAGCCAACATCATAAACTGAAGTGAGCATGAAAACTAGAACCTTATTGGTATGTCTGCAGTATAAAAGATTTGACCCCATAAGGACAGCTTAATCTGAGTATCGCAAAAATTCCCTCTGTGGACACTAATGCTCAGATTCACTGCTTCCAGGTGCTTTAACATTTCACATGATTTTTTTTTTTTCCTTTCTCATACAGGTCTGTCTCAGTACAGCATCTTGGCATTTACTCCTTCCTTCTGCTGCATGTATGTACTAAGTTTAACTGTAATTCAGTCTTTCTAACTAAATTTAACTTGCAGTAGCATAATATTCTTCACAGAAGTTTGTGGTGTTTTCTGAGGTTTAGCTCTCTTTCAAATGGTCACATTTAAAATACTGGGCTGTAAGGCAATCTTCAACAGTAAGACTCATAACCTCTCATGTTTCTGCACAAATGGAAAGAAGCTGATGCTCTGATTAGTTTCCTACACAAGTCTCAGGAGAGATAAATACAGCAAGGGAAATAGCAAAGACCTTGCTGTACAATAATCTGTTTCAGTAAAGTCTGCTCTATAAGAAGGATTAAAGAACTGTGACCAAGATCAAGTAAAATATGAGCATAGGTTCGGTAGATAAGAGAGGGGCAAAGTTGCTATGACTGGCAGTCTGCTGAAATCTAGAAGAATTCACAATATCCTCTGGGCTTATTTTGCAATCACACACATATACACACAAAGCGTTTGTTTTTCTTACCTTATTAAATACCTTACAGAGGTGGTCAGCACCTCCCACCTCAAGCTCCTTTCTCCAGCAGCCTTAAAACCTTTTTTATGAAGGTCATTTTCAGTAAGATTTGGTTGGATGAGTCCAAATAACTTCATCCCTTTTGGGTCTGACTCACTGATGAACTCAAATACTTCCAAATAGTTATGTCAGGAAATGATTCCATTCAAGCAACTTTCTCTTGTGATAGCTAATCACCAAATCAGGTTTTCAGGTCATCTCCTCAGGTTGTCTCTGATCCTCCCTAACACGTAGGACTGTTACAAGTTGCTTACTCTGGGTCTCTCAGCATCACCCCCAAAAGAGATGTTCCCAAGCTTCTTTCTCATTAAGAAATAGCAAAGATTTCTGTCCTTGTCTTCTAGTTCGGTAATGTTTATGACAGTCTTGTTTGAAAAGTGTAAGTCTCAAAATGCTTAGGGTCACATTTTAGATTGTGATATGATAGGTGCAAGGAACACTATCTCTCCGGTACTTGTCATTTGTGCTATGGTTTACTTTCTACAGAGGAACTAATTTGCATAAGGAAACAATTTAGTTGAGATATTCAGAAAAGCTTTATCTCTAGAGTTAATGCAGCATGCACTGTTGTAGAGTGTCTTGGGTTAAGTTTAAATGAGCAAGCTGGATATGTGGAGATCCAGGGACAGCAGTTTGTGTCTTGATATAGGGAAGGGCAGGCTGGAGGACAGGTATTCAGCCTGGTGCCTGTGGCTTGCCCAAAATGGAGGTTCTGGGTTGATTTGCTCCAGTGCAGCAGCAAGCCATCCTGGGGCAAAGTCTTTCTCAGCTCATCTTTGCTACACAGGTCTAGAGCTCCCATGGGGACAAGAGTATGCTGGGTAGGTGCAGCACGCTCCTGCGGTGAAAATGGGGCATTCTGCACCCCAGTTATTGCACAACAGTGTAGGTGCAGCAGGATGCTGTACTCCCCATCCTTGGAGGAGGTGAAATGTCTTGCAGAGGGCTGTCCTACATGACCCCTGGAGCATCTTATGCTTCTGCATTTCAATGATTCCATTACACAATAAGGTAGGAAAAAAATAAAGCTCCATAAATACATCACCTATGACCCTGGAAATGATAGTTTTGCAGAACTGCTTTTCTGTGTTTTTCATTCATGGCATATTGTGCTGTTCATTACAGTATGTCAGTGTGACAGTAGCATTATTCTCTTATTTACAGTTCTTTCTTTCTGTTCAGCAGTGAAAATGAAAAGGAAATCAATGCCATTAAAGAGAATAATGACAAACTCACCTTCTGCAAGGTCTGTTCTCATATATTTAGTTTTTTTCTAGACTCTCATCTCTGAATGTACTCGTATGGATGAGATGAAAGTATGGAGGTAAGCTGTAGGAAGACACCTCTGCAAAAGAGGTAGGCTTTAGCAAAAGGTTGAGAACAATCTGGTGTTCGGTGCTCTACAGAAATCTGCAATGTGATTAGAAAAGTCGGGGAAGAAACTCAAGGAAGATTAAATAAAATGACATAGGTGACAAGGGGAGCTAGTGCAATTCTATATCACTTGAAACACACTCAAACTTCAGTAGCATTGCTGTGTTTTTCAGTCAATTTGTGTATCACAGTGTGAGGCCTCAGATCAAAAGTTATTAGAAATGCACACAAGTTCTCCATCAGGAGAGTCCATGCTCTCTTGTAATTCCTTACGTCACAGAGAACCTAACACTGAACTGTGCCAGCAGAACAATATTTCATTGCCTTTTCTGTGAAATTCTAAACTAAGAGCCTTCAATGAATTACCAGATCATGACCAGAATGTACAAGGAAAGACGTAGCATTTGGAAACCTCTTGGGCTTTCAGAAGTGAAAAGGCTGCAGTCTGACACTATTATATACTCTCTGCAAGAGCCCCTTATTCCTACGTGCTGTGTCAGTCACTGAATGAGATTTATCATGCAATTCTTCCTGAGCATGAATTTTACTGTAGATAACAAGAGGGAAGAGAGGGCAGCATGTATATCCAGCACGATGCCTTTGCTCTAATGAGTGAGGCAGTCATACAGTGTTTTGAGTTGCTGACTACAAAGGATGAAACAAATCCTATTTGCATACTACTCACAAAGAGAGTTTTTTGTTTGAGTAATTCACCCTTTTTGTATCATACAGTCACTACCTGGGCTGCCTACCCTGCTGGGCTGATGGGAAGCAATTTAGATTTAAATTTCAGTGGATAGTTACCAGGCCAACATTGCATATGTCTGACTGATAGTTAATTAGTACACCTTGATAAGATCTGCCTGCAGTCCAAGTAGAGCCCATGGAGGAGTGAACTACCGAATTGTGCAGTAAATATTTGGGGTAAGTGTTGAAAGACAGGCTGCCTATTTTTGATATGACTAAGAGGTACTTTTATTTTTAGCTGGATGAAAGGAAAGTTAAGCTAAGCTGAAATGGAGAAAGGGGAGCTGAGTGTGGGGGAGAATAACTTTGCTTTAGAGGAACAACATCAAGGCAGACAGTGATGAGTAGGGGCTGTAATCTGAGGTCAAGCATGGGAGAAGAGCACCCAGAGCTAATAGCAGCACCTGCATGGGAACAAAAGGTGATAGGTGTTAACATGCTTCATAACCATTGTAGTAACAAGGCTGCACAACCTTGCAGTCAGGACATCGACATTTCCAAAAGGAAAGAACAGTGTATAAGGGGCTGTTGTGTGCAAGGCGTGTGCGTATGCATGAGAGAGACAGAGGGAGAGAAAAGGCTTTGTTACTTTCCTGCCGAGAAGGGAATTTGCTGTTGGCCTCCCCCTGCAAAGAACAGAGACTGCTGTTGTTAGTGCAGTAATTTCATTATGGCATGTTCAGGTACCTGGTGGTGATGCTTCTGATGTGCACCTTGTGGGGAAATTTGCTGAGGCTTTCCTAGTAAGCACTGTGTCCTGTATCCTCAGCACATTTCATACATCATGGCTGGTTTCCCCTGGGACAAAATATTTCTGTTTCAGCTGCATTACCCAAGAAATACACCTGCTCCTTTATGTAATCAGCACCATTTCTACAGAAGAGTAAATAGCTACACATTTACCTGACGTGGCAGATGTTAAATGCACTTGTAAAATGGCAAGTAACAGTTGAGAATTATCTTTGCAAAACATTCCATAAATGTTATAAATAAATAAAATAGGTGAAAGACATAGCTTTGTGCAGTTTTAGGCATCCACATGCATTTGTTCTGCTCATGAATAGCAGTCAGATTCCCAGATAATCCATGCGCACATAGGGGTGTGTATGTTTTTACCTACTTTTCACTATTTGTCCTAAACTCCCACAGAGCCTCTATATGTTGGGCGCTCAAGTACACATGCATTAGAGAAATATATTCATAAGTATAAGGGAGGTAGTCTGCATGTATATGTGACTCTGTATGTGTGTCAAAGGAGGTGGGGAGTGCATATTCACTGCCACTTTCGAAACATTTCATTGCTACCCTCAGAATGCTGCCACCTCCATATTAATGGGAGATATTGCTAAGTAAGATGGAGTCACCAGTGGCTTGGAGGTGCTTTGACTGTGAGAGAAGAATGTGTCCTCAGCGCTCGCTGGGAGCCTAGGAAATTGTATGTCCTCCTTGACATCCTGCAAGCTGCTGCCTTGCGTGCCATTGTGAGATCACAGCATGCAAGATCATACTCTTATTTTTTTCTCCTTCTATCTCAAACACTTTCCATGTGCACAGAGGAGAGATGTGCTTAAAGACCTTAGCTGTAATTTCCCTGGAAACAAGCTGTTATGTTCTCTTCTTACATAATGAATTCGTGTTACAGAGAATGTATTTATGTATGCTGTCTGTGATTTTATACATATACTTATTTTTTTACATGCGCATATGATATTGTAGATATATCTACCACTCATCATGTCTGTGTACATAACTGCAACATTTTCTAGAGACTACATCCATATGATTACAAAATGAAAATCTATAAATGTTTTATATTTAAATACTAAAAACCCTATTTCCTCTCTATAATATGTGTTTATATGGAATGGCTCCATAGGACTTTGGGGGCAGCTGTGCTGTGATGGTAAACATACCTACCTTATAAAAAGATGATCACATTTCTGTATATGTGCATGACGTAATTCTGTAGTGCACAAATATGTATACATTTATGTATACTTTTAGAACAGCGCCACCATAATTCATGATAAGTTGCTTTTGGGATTTGGATGCCAGTTTGAAAGCTAAGGCACCACATGTGCAGTTTATGCAACATAGCCACTACAGGAGAGAGAGCTGATGTTTAAAATCTGTGAAAAGATGCTTCAGCAGCTGTGCTAGCAGCCAGCGAGTGTGGCATTCCCTTGCTGCTTCCTTTGTACACATAAGATTGTAATTCAATACCATGCAAATCTTTGCTGCCTGATGATCAGGCAGCAGGTCTGGAAGTCCTTCCAAATCAGGGGTGTTACAGTCCTTCCCAAGCCACAGGAGATGCTGATGCTCTTCTCCTTTACAAAGAAAAGCACAGCTGCAGCAAAACAAAATTCTGGGAGGAAGAGTAACCTCAGGAAGAAGCTCAGCGCAGCAGAAGAACTGTGACAAAAATGTGTTGTTGTATTGCTGTATAGCAACACAGGCAATGTGACAATCATGGAGACTTCAACCGTCTCACACTTTCTTCACTATAGGTGCTGTTGACCATCCTTACACATGGTCCTGCCTCACCTTTTCCGGGAAGGAAGGGGATTAACAACATCTGAGATCTCTGTCTTCAGACTTGCATTTTTCTGTGTCTTGTCTGGGCTGCCTGCCTTCCCTGCATCCAAGGAGAGGTGGGAAGCCTCTCAGTACAAGAAGATGGAAGGGGACTTTTGCCTACAAAGGTGGGAACACTCCCATCAAAGCAGCATCACAGAAACTCCTTTTCATGCTCAGCCTGTTTATCTGCATGAAGAAGCCTCTGTTAAGGGTTGCTGTGCTGCAGCTGCCTCTATCTGCTTGCTGCAGCCCCTTCCAGGCTGGAAAGCAAAAGGATCCCTTTTCTTTCTGTGCCTGCTGCTCTCCAAGATAAATTAATACAAATTTTCTCACTGGTGCCAGGGACCTCAAAGCAAAGTGCCTCTCTGAAAGCTGTGATCATATGTTCAGATGGAACTGCTTGAAATTAATTTGCACCCCTTTGCCCTTACAATTCCTATAGGTTAAATTCCTATTACTAACAAAGCAAGCTTTCCTGCCAGCTAGGCTGAACCTTCATTACCTTGTGCTCTGTTTACTCAAAGAAGAGGTAGAAATGGTTATCTACTAGAAAATACTGTATCTGAATTTGACCTGTGTACTAAGTATGTTTACATGCCCCAGTCCAGCAAAGCAGGAGCTCTTGCTACCCTCTTGGGTGGGTAAAAGTAGCATTGCATTACCTGTGTGCTGAAGACTGAATGTGCCTGTAGGTGATCTGCTGGACAGGTGCCGTGGTCATGCCAGTGAAAAGTGGATGCAAACCACTGCTCTCATTTGGCTGTATTATGTTCCCATTTAGTATGAAAGAAACAGATTACTGGATACAGAGCATTGTGGAGGCAGTCATTCTGCTCTGTTTTTCAAAATCTCTTCTGTATTTGAATTGTAGGCTATAGTGCTCTAGCAGTTGCATAAAATCTGCAAAGAGTGTGGTCCTGTGAGTCACATTTGCATTCAAGCATGACTAAAATCTCTCCTCTACCAACAGACTGAATAACTAGTACCATCCATTAGCTAAACTCAAGTATGGAATGGTCAATAAAACATGAAATTCTGGAAGTACAGTGTACTCAGAGCATGTGAGGACACGACAGAGAACCCTTCTCTGAAAATAAACTGTGTTCTTTTGGTTAGAGTTTTCCAGGAAATATCGACCTGGTAAGAAACAGACTCTGATTCCTTCATTCTCCTTCTAAACACTGGTGACAGCTGTGCACAGGATTGTAAGTCTTTATGGTTATATTTCTGCGGTTCTGATCTTAACTTTCTGCAGTGCACTGAGTTGGTTGTGTTCTGGCCTCTCCACCCACAGCTCCACTACAAAGTAGAGGGAGTGTGGAGTTGCTCTGAGTGCAAAGCCCTCCATCCATCCTCATGGTACAGACCAGCACAAAGGGCTTTCTTCCTTAGGAGCTCTGCCACAGACAAATAATAAAAAATCAGTCCCAGAGAGGAATGTATTTCCTGGATTCCCCCATGGTCATCCCAATGATGATGGAAAACTCTACTCTTTCCTGTTTTTCTAGGGAGGCTTTTTGATATGACTGTGTTGTAACTCCTTGTTGTAGGTAATAGGTTTTGACATGCAGTAAGGCTCACGTTGCTGCAGTGTGCTCCAATTATATTTTCTACAAGGAGGTTTTAAAGATGCACTTCAACTCATTTTCTCCGCTGGATGATCACAAGCTTAATATGGAAAAAAAATTATGGGTGTTGCTGTTGTGCTCTGTTAGCTATTTCCTGAATTTTGCCTGCATCTTCTTTCTGAGATAGAATTTCTTTGTTACTTCAGAATTTGGATTGTGTACTGTTTTGAGTTTGAGCTTGCAGGACTGCTTAACAGCAAAATCAAAATGCCTAGAGGCTCTTCTGACTGATTAAGGAGCCACCCAGAGGATAATACTAATTCTTAAGTTAAAACTGTGAAATTAAAATATTCACCACTTTCCCAGTGTGTGGGTATATTTCATAAGCCATTCCAAAAACAGTTCCAAAGGTCTCTGCTTCTTTACTGACTATGCAGACCATTTCTCAGACTCACAGAGGTGCATGCATATGCCAACATTTTGCTCTGGTAGTTTGAGGCTTGTTTGAGTAGACAAGAAACAGTTTTTTGTGGTAGTGAGGCAGGGCTCTATCTTGCCAAATTTGGGGGTGTATCCTGCCCCCAGCTCTGCTCTTCCACACTACAGCAGGAGGGAAAAGCCAGGTGCTCCCCATGCTCCACTAGCATGGGCACTGCCTGCTGTCATGTGACAGAGATGAGAGGTATAGTTACAGATTCCTAAGGACTGTAGAGCTGAGAATAAGACAGACACAATTCTTTCCAGCCTCTGTGTGAAAAACTTCCTCCTAAGATCTAACCTAAGCCTCCCCTGTCTCAGTTTAAAACCATTCTTCCTTTTCCTATCACTATCCACCCTTGTAAATAGACGTACGTCCTCCCATTTATACGCTCCCTTCAAGAACTGGAAGGCCACAATGAAGCCTCCCCAGAGCCTTCTCTTCTCCAAAAAAGGAAAATGAATTCATCTTTTCTTACACTTAAACAAACTGACTCTGTGAGATAAATCTAAACTGGAACAGGTTGCCCAAGGAGG